>JBBMOY011114552.1:0-10666 GCA_037951405.1 Platydemus manokwari
CCTTCAATCCATTATAATAATAAATGTTATATAGGATGGTCCCCAGATGTTTTCCTAGACTGGAAATCTTTCACAAAATTAGCTATTCCTGGTGCAGCAATGGTTGTCATGGAATGTACTTGTTTTGAAATCGGAACAATTTTAAGTGGTATAATGGGAGAAGTAGAACTTGCTGCTCAATCGGTCATGTTCCAAGTTGAGACCATTACATTTATGGTTACAGATTATGTAATTATAAATTTGTTTCAATTGAATTCATTTAGATGAGCTTTGGTGTTGGTATAGCAGTCAATATTAGAGTTGGACAGAATCTTGGTGCAGGACAACCTGTTGCAGCATTAAAAGCATACAGATGTGGTATGTTGGCGATGTGTAAGTTTCTTTCGATGAAATATTATCTATGTGATATCTCAATTCTGTCCAAAGTTTATTTTTAGTTTGAATGAAAACCACATAAGTGATTTCAATCTTCATATTTAATTTATATTTTGATAATAAATAATTGACAGTTAATTATCGTTATCAAAATCGAATAAAAATTATTAATAATATACCTAGTGTTGACCTTTATCAGTATGTGCATACACATAAGTTTTTATTCTTAAGTTTTTTACACAACCCAATGTCTCTGAACATTTAAAAATTCTATATACATGGTTGAAGAAAAATGTGAAAATGACCTCAAAGGCTAACAACATCAAACGATTTTGTTAAAATTTTGGATCACTAAGAATCATATAATTTTAACCGAATCTGTTTTATAATTTTGAAGAAATAAAATATTAATTTCAAGGATCCATGAAAATTAATTATAAAAGGGAGAATAATATAAATAAAAGTTAGCTGAATGTGAAAGTTAAAAAGGGCAAGTTGTAAATAAATACATGTATTAAATTTATATTATCGTACTTAAATATTCTTGTTTTAATCTGTTTATGCCATATTATTATTATCATTAAAAATATTCTTATTATTTAATTCACGTATTACGATACTCAATAGAATATATTTCTAAAATTAGATTATTTAAACAAACTAAAAATCCAAATGAGTTTTAAATAATGTCAGTCTTGATCAGAAATATCTATATTTATATGTGTGTGTATGCATGTATGGATATCCATGGGTGTGTGCTTTAATACAAATTATTTTTAAATATTTATATAACAATACATTTAAAATCTTTAAATAAGTAATTAATTTCAACACATTCCTCAAATACTTTTCAATTATTTTTTTTATTAAGAAAAATATAAGATTATTTATCACAAATTAATTTGTTTTTTATCCAGTCATATCATTCTGTATCATAAGCACTTTTATAATTGGCTTTCAAACTTATCTACCAATGGTATTCACAAACGATGAGTTAGAATTTATTGATAATTTCATAGAATAATTTTTTATTTTCAGGAAAGCTCAGAAAATGTCTACTGAATTATTACCTTATCTTGTTGGTGTCCAATTCTTCGACGCTTTTGGTGTGAGTGTTTATGTGTCTAACTCGATAAATAAATAAAATGAATTTTCAACTATAAGTTCTCGTCAAATGGAAAAAGTAAACACGATATTCCAAATTAAAAACCAATGTAATTTCCGAAGAAATTTGCGTTGCTTCTATAAGGCCGAAACAGCTGTAAAAATTGGAAGCCATTTATTCGACAAAAATTTTGACGTGTTATTTCTCGAACAGGAAGAAAACATCTGAAATATTGTGTTAACTTGTCGTATTTGATGAAAGAGTAACACGGTGTCATGTTTGATATCTATGGAAAATTTATTAAACCGGAAATACTTTCATCTTGTGAACAATTTTAAGTGAATTGTGAAGTTATTTGGAGAATCGTTTTTCGGTCGGATAATCAGAAATAATGCTAATCACTTTTCGCGATAATTAAAGAACCACAGAAGTTATGAAGTCTCGATAAATTAAGTGATTTATACCCTTATTGACAACAAACTTATGTTTAAAGTTAATGTTGATATGATTAATGAAATACTTAATCGATATCTGTAAAAGATTCACCTATAAACCGGACTGAGTTCATAAATAAATATTATGAACACATTGGTCTAGGAATCATTCTTAAATTGTCAACATTTTATCTGATTAAAATAATGAAGTTATGTTGTGGTAATTATTTGATATTTATATGATTATTTAGACAGTAACAATGGGAGCATTACGAGGTTGCGGTCGACAGAAAATATGCGTATTGATCATATTTTGCTCGTATTACTTGCTTGGTCAACCTATTGGCATTTCATTAGCATTTGCAGCTGACATGAAAGTAAAAGGTATTTTAAAAGGAATTTATTTTTTCTCAGTGTTTGAACTCAATAAACCGATTACTCAATCGAACAACTGAACTAACTCAATCAATTTTTATACACGAGTTTATAGCTACTCTACAATTAACAAAATAATATATAAAAGCTGTTACAATAGAATTAATAATATTATAATCAATAACGAATAATTTTAGGAATATGGATTGGACTCTTGATTTCTGTGGCAATCTGTGTACCAATTGCCGTTATTTATACAAATTTCTTTCAAAATTGGCAATATCAAGCAGATCTTGTATTATTTTACTATAACAACCATTATTAACATCATCATATTGTCCTATTTAGTGCCAAAAACGGATAGCTGATGCTATGATTCAACAGCAGAAAGAGGAAATGAAAAGCAAATATCATTCATTTATTGTGATCAATTTAATTATGATTTAGGTGAATTATTTGAAACTGGTGAAGGTATAGGATCTACCAAAGCTGCTTTTAAAACATTGCACGAAAGATCATTGAGCAAATCTTTTTCAACAAAATCGGCTAATGAAATTTTAGTGACAAAGTATATTAAAACTGACAAAAGAACTTTTATCAAAGCCTACACTGAGAAATCAATAATATGTGCATTAGCAATTTGCGTTCTACTGATAGGGGTTTTTGTACATGTTTTCCTTCCGAAAAGTTCTTACTGGCCGAATTCAACGACATTACATTAATGCACTTTTTAGTAGAATAAATTTTGCTGTACTGAATATGTGCTCTCTGAAATGCTCTCAAAGGTATATTTAGTCTTCACTAATTGAAATTAAAAATACCATTAACCTGTTTTTACAAGCAAGTCATTTTAGAAATTGAATTTATTTAATTTTCTTTTGATATTTACTTTATATTTGTTGGGTTTTGTATGAGCTATTAATTTAATGTATTTAAATGTGAGTTCTTTTGAAAACGATTTAGTTCTAAGTTTATCATTAAATCAACAACTATTATTCTTTCGAAAAAAGAATCAAAATTCCTACGACAAATAAATTGACACAATTTTATTTTAAAGATGAAAATTGATTTCTACAAAAATTAGAAAAATAACCAATAGTTTATTGGAACTGATTTCTCTGAAATTGACCTTCATGGTGGCTTTGTATTCGACATTTCTTCTCAATGGTAATCTTTGACCCTTAATTATTTGATACTTCAGCACGTTTATTAACTCTCCTTAAATTGTTTTCATTGACCAGAAATGATAACTGTATCAAATTTGTCAAAACACAAAAGAAATCAAGGCCCAAATCCTGGAATTAGGCCTAAAAGGGTAATTACATCGTTAGGCAATACACACTATTCAGTATCCAATAACATGCTTTAAATTAATACTCCGTGATTGGACTTCAAGCAAAAAAATCAATGCACCAAACTTTGATCAATACACACAAAATTAACATAAATAAGTGAGATGTGAGCAGTTCTGCAATTTTGTGCTTTCTCTTCATTTTACGAGTGTTTGCTTGAATCTCCGACTTTTTGTTTATTGTGCTAGCGATTTTAATAATAAAAAAATCTGCATTACTTTTTATAAGCTTTATATAAGACAGATAACCTAGTACGCTGAAATAAAGCATACCTGTCATCCACAGATTAATCCACTCTCAAATTATAAATTATCCGTGGTTGATTAAAATTTATTTTCATGTGGAGTTTAAAATTTTAATTTTACCATTTACCTAATAAACGATGAGTTGGAGTATTAAAATCGATGTAATGATTAAAATCTTAATTGGCTCCAACTAATACGACGTGTAACCAGAATAAGAAATTTATAGTCAGAAGTTTGAATAAGTTTCTTGAGCAAGCTTTTTATCCAATTTTCTTCTTATTTGGATTCTAATTGAATTTAATAATTCATCATGACAGAGATTGGTCTGAATATTCGGTATATAGTGATTCAGATTGGTAGGACAGTAATCTTTACAAAAGTTAATTAATCTTTGTTATTATTGTTATCAACATTTTTAACATTTAATTGCGTATTGCGCACCCTTATTATTTAAGCTGTGCATTAATTACCGAAAAGGCGACAGACAATTAGAGAAAGCTATCAATCACATTAGTAGCATCTTTAGAGTTTGAAAGCTTATTTATAATAATCGATCTTCTTCCTATTGCTTTTATAAGTAAAATATCAAAACAGGGGTTCTAATGCTCAAAGAGTTGTTATTTTAAGGGAATCTTTCATACAAATAAGATGTTTTCAAATTATTAATATAAAAACATTAAAAGATTCTGATATATTAAATGTGATACTTATTTAAAGTTTATTTTCATATGCTCTATAGAACATTTTATATTAATATGAAACTGATTGGACAAAAGAACATGTCAAATGATCATATATTTAATATCACGATAATGGAATCTATGAAAGGAAAGGAAAGAAATTTCGAAAAAAGTATTATGTAGAACTGATTTCATTAAGTTATGAAAATTGTTTTTATCCGAAAAAAAATGTTGTGCTAAGAAATTTATTGGAAAACCCAAGATTGAAATATTGCTTGATACAATGACTTAATTCCACATCGATTTGGAAATGATTCTTTATCTCTGATGAGTTTTGAATTTTGAAATTCTTTTTGATTTTGAATTGGCTTATGAAAATCACTGCTCATTTTTATCAATAGATTTTGAGAAGTAGTTGAATTTTTGGATTTTTCACTTGTATTATAGCTGTATGATTTTCTCGAATGACAAAACAATGATTCTATTTCATATTTTTCCAAGGAACACGGTGAAACCAATGCTTTAGGATCCGAATGTAAATTGATATTCAATGCTTTACATGGCATCATATTCACTGCAGAACTTAAGGAGAGGTCAATGTCTCTTGAAGGCAAACAATGTTCGGAACATTGTGTGATATGAAAATCTATTTTAGCTTTAGAATGGAGTTTTTTAATTAAATCATCAACGGCTATAAATCGATTTGAAATCGGTACACATTTTTCTTCAAAAATATGTTGGCATTTTTTCAAGACTTTTAATTTCGAATAATTTTTAAATGGATTGATTAAAGTGATTTTTGCTGATTGTCTGATGTTATCTTGAATAGCGAAATATGTTTTCTTTTCACATTGAGATTGATTGCAATTGATGAAGCTTAAAAGAAAATTATGAGTCGAGTCTCGATCACTTTGAGATTGATTGCAACCGACGGGTGCATTTGGTTTTGGATATTTATCATTTTCAGGATTAGGTAACTCTTGATATTGGTTTAACAAGCTATTGTTGTGAGATTTACTTGTTAATGATTCGGAATTTGTTTGGGAATGATCAATCGTTATTAATGGTGTTGTTGCGCAGTCTTTCAGTTTTGATTTAATGTTTGATGCATCACATTGGATAATTGGTTTGAATTCATTGACTGTCATTTGTTTGATTTCAGTATTCATAGTGGAATAACAATTTGTTCGATGTCTGTCAATGTCATTATCAATGACCGTCAAAGTTGAAATGGCATTGAGTAGACTATTATCACTTGAAGACGTGGAAATGCTGGTCAATTGCTTGGATTTCATGATGATCTTAGATTTTTTAACATGATTTTTGTCAACCGATATCGGATTTAATGAATTTTGACCTATTTGCATACTTTTCAATCTGGATTTTGGTGACTTATTAATGATATGATGGGAATTTTTGTTTGAGCACAAATATTTATCACCGCTCATCTTAGTTGATGGTTGGTTTTGTTTGGGAATCGTATTTAGATTTATGTTGTCCTCGTTAAATTCATTGATTGTTGACACGATTTCACTGGTGTTGTCCGTAATATTATCGATAATTTTAAATTGTTTTCCCAAATCTAGTTTCTCATTGTTGACATCATTTAAGACAATCAAGGAATTCGATGGATGGTTGTGAATTATAATTGAATCCAATACGTCCTGATCTTTCAATATTTGTGCAGTTGATGTTTTTGTGTTGACTTCACAATCGCCTTCAACATTTAACAACATTCGAACACTGTTTCTGTAACCCAGACATCTTTGTCTGAGAAAATAATCACAAAATTGATAATGGATACATTTCTGTAATTCAGCAGCTACTGTGATCGTAATGAAATCAGTCAATGTGTTGATATAACAATTTATTATGTCGAATTCATTGATATTAACCGATTTAGAATGTGTGTTCACCTTGACTTGAATAGACTTGGTTGAAACCTTGGAATTCGATCGTTTTTCTGATTTCAGAAATCTTTGTTCAAGCAATTCAACCTCTTTAATGGCTTGATTAGAATTTATTTTTTCTATAATTGTTTTAATCAATTTTTCTAATTGTTTCAATCTATTGTTATGACTGATTACATCAGTACTTGCTAACTTTGCTTGACCACCATACGATATCAGTTTTGTGTCATAGGATGAATAAAGATTTTTGAAATCATTAATTAATCTTTTATTATCAGTTTTATGATTTGATATTTTACCAATGATATTCATTTTTGGATTGATGTTTTTATCAGTAAAATTTGATGAAAATTCTCGATGGATATCAGCTGATTGAGATTTAAAATCGATTTTATTTTCGCTTTGACAACTGACAGAATGAAGTTGATGGTTACGGCTAAATCGGAGCTGGTTTATTAATTTCAAGTAGAAACTAAAAGCATCGACTGTTTTATTAATTTTATTTTCTTTTATTTCTTTTGCTGCATGATGTATATTTTGTTCGATGTAAACGGTATTGTTATTTTTGTTGGAATAATTATTGGTAGTTGATATACGATGTCTGAATTTTGATATTTTTGAATATTTCAAATTCTTATGATATTGATTGATTCCCGATAGCGATTCGTGTCCATTCCATGAATGTGATCTTCGTTTTTTTAATTGCGGCATTTTTCATTCATTAATAACTATCAGTGATTTATTAATAAAATTGATTGCATTTTATAGATTTGTTTAATTCGTAATAAAGATTTTAATAGTTTTAAAATTTACTGTAGATTTACTGAGAATGTTTAATTTGAGATTGTAAATAGCTTTAAGAATCTATATAACTTAAATACAAATAAAATGACACATTAAAACAATATTTTCAGCGGCACTAAATTACTAGGTTTACTGTAATGATATGAATTATTTTCTTGATTTTATTATCAACCACTCATTAATAAGACTCATTCTTTGATTGATTTTCAACTTGATTTTGAACTTGAATTCAATATCTAATTGTTACTTATGGGGGTCAGTATTGATTTTTACGGTTTCTGTCTTAACTTGAAAACACTATGTACTGGTTAAATCAGTCTTTTGAGTTCTTATGACTCTCAGGAATTAATGAAACCTTATGATTTTGGAATTTCTTTATTTCAACTTTCAAACACTTGTATGGAGATAAGACAAGGTAGTTTATAATTGAATTATTTTTAGTAACGACTTGACTTGTAGCTCTCACTCGGTTTATGGTATTAATTATCTTACGAGTCTCCATCTAATATAATGGAACAATGTCAACAAACGTGACAGTTTATCGGAATTATCAAATTGATATCTATTAAACTTGTCAAATTTAAAATCAGAAACAAATAGTTCCTATTAAAAAAGTTTATTGTAGGATTCTTTAGCAACATGACAATTATCATAAATGAAATAATCTTAGCGATGTTTAATATAGATACTGATACACATATAAACGTCAGCCAGTTAATATAATTCCTGGAAGTTTTTTTGTAAGCCCCCTTGTGAAGTAAAACTAGATTCGCTCAGTAAATAAGAAGAATATGTGTGTACTAATACTCAAATGTGATTTTACAAGAATTGATCTTATTACTTTTGCGAATCTTATCTTCGAATTTACACACTACTTGATTTATTTGTTCAATTTCGTCCGAAAATTTTTATATGTTGATGAATTTAAAAGATTTTTTAATCCGATTTTATTTATTAATTTGCTTAAATTATTGAGGTTAAATATAATTTTGTATCGTGACTTTTCAGTAAGTTTCAAATAAGTGCTTTATAAAATAGTATTTGCTTATTATTTGTTTTTTTACTGCTTTTATGTCACTTAATTTTTTTATACGAAAAGTTTATTAGTTAATATAGCAGAATTTATAATTTATCTTTGGTGAAATTTCTCTAAATATAACTGGTATTTCGTACAGATAGTGTTTAATTTTCATAACCCTAACATTGGGGAGAAGAATTCCGAAAGTGTGTCCTCAAGCATTCTGTTCGCCGTCAGCTGGTCTTCTCTTGTCGAGTGGGATAATTTTCGTTTGTCACTATGGAAGGGAGTTAAATGATAAATCTAGTTGCTTTTGTCTTCAGCGTAACCCATATTTCCAAGCATGGCATAAATTTTGTCTTGGTACAAGCTCCATCGGCTTTAAATTAAATTTCGAATTGATAACCATTGAAATCTATGGTCGTCTTCATATCTATGATTATAGTGTAATATCTTTCTAGAGATGTACATAAATTTCTCATAAATTACTCTCTTAATTTTAATATTACAACACACACACACACACACATATATATATAGAAATAGGAAGATAAAAAAAATTGTTACATTATACACAAAATGCTTGTTCAATCAAGCCATGCATAATAAATGTTTTTAATCAGTTAAATGAGACAAATCTTTGGGGGATAGAATAAATTGTATCCAATTTTTAATGCGTTACGATTAAATTCGTCTCTCGAAACGTATAAATAGGTGGTTACAACTTCACAATTTCGCCTAGCCCTGTTTCAAACCACTATGAATATTGTGTGAAGCCCGTTTTCTAATAAACCAGCTTACGTGAAGTCAACTACGATTCATATTTGTCAGAAGCGTTTTTCTTGATCCATCATTCAATAGTATATGCCAATCAACGTAAGTTCGATCTTATATAAAAAACTGATCGTTACAGTAAACTTCCTGAATATCTCCTACTATAGAATTGTGTCTCACATCCTTGTAGGTAGTTTTGCTGTAAGAGCATTCAGTTTATTAACGGTGTAACTTATCCTCAAGCTTGATAGGAATTTTTGTATAATTCTATTTTTTATTAAACCATTTTACTATTGTAGTAATTTATAATTAGTGTAAGTTGTAATTTTAGTGTCAATAAACATTTTAAAAAAACCAAGTTTTTGTTATTAATCTGATTTGTGACTGATAGCTTCAAAAACCATTATAGTTTTACCGAAATTCATTGATCATTATTGTCATTTGATATTGTCATCACACGTGAGGCGAAGAAAGAAATACATAGGTTCAATAGATCGTACCTAGGGCTTGACCAGAACCACGAGTGACTGATTGAGACGAAAGTGATCAACAATAAACCAATTTTCGAGACTGATAAGATTAATAACATTAAAACAAGCAAGCCCAAAATGCATCATATATATAGTTCTTTTACAAAATTATTATAAAATGAAAACTGGCTATTTTAAATATATAGGTTTTTTTGTCAATGATGACGAGAGGTTAAAATTTAGTTTAATGAAAGGCAAAGAGTATTATGAAGAGTATTACACGATAATAATATTAAGTGTGGTTGTTATCAGAATAGATAGATATGAAATCAAAATGCTATTGTTAAAATATAACAAAAAAGGATACTGTAATATAAAAGCAAAATAGAAAGAAATTTTGTTTAATAATCAAGTAATCATCATGAAGTAATAAGAATTAGGTCTAATAACCATATCATACAGTTCCAAAAAGAGAACAAAAGATACGTAGAAGCCTGAAAATTGATTAAATAAAATACAAATTGATGTATTCATTATTGATTAAAATCATTTTTAATGTTTCTTTACTGAGCTTTTGATGTCAGGCATAAATTTAATTAATAACATCAATTCATTACAAACCAAATTCTTATAAAAAACAATCAATACAACAATATTAAACAAATATATTTAATTTCATCATCGGTTTATATATTATCCTTTATCGACTTTAATTGACATAAATATACAGTTTATAGATCGCTTATTTAATTACTTCACAAACTTCTTTATAAATTTTCTTTTGCTAAAAAATTAATCCAAAATAAAATGACATATAAATAATGACATTTATTGTAGTTAACAATCTGATGTCCGTGGTACAGTAAAAAGCAATTACTGGAAAAATTCCAATTAAAGAAATAGAGAGTACAATAGTTTCTGCAAGGTCTTCATCAGTTTTGATAATAGTAACAATAATAATATTAATAATAGACTTATTTTTTATTAAAAATTTTATTAAAATAATCATTGGAGTACATAGTTATAGTTAATGTAAAATTTAATTTATTTTTTATCATTAATTTATGTGAACATTCAACTCGTTCGTTATATTATAAAATATTAATACTGAAAGAAATTTAATT
>JBBMOY011114663.1:0-10665 GCA_037951405.1 Platydemus manokwari
TTCGTACCTTGTTTAAATTTCTTATTGTATCCACCATAGAGGAATGGGTAGAGTAACGCATTGCAAAATGCAACGGTGTTAGTGATGTAAATAACCGTATGATGATAATAGGAAAGCTGAAATTAAAAAGAAACAATATCAAATATTTTGTTTTAATTTAATATCTAATGGATGTTTCAGGAATAGAATGGAAATATTCTAATTGATTTAAACAAGAAAATATTCTTGTGATTTTTTTAATGATTTTTAATTTAAATAAATATTACAGATTAAATCATCCGATGATATCTACGGAATTGATCATGTGGTTGATGATAATTGCAGTCTAGTAATTCTAAATGATTTCAGAAAGTATATTCTAATGTGAAGAAGTGGTTGTCAATCTCATGAGGGCAAGCTTAGTACACCGATGAGAGCTGTTTCGAAATAAATTTCTCCTCAATTTCATTTGAGTGATTCAATTCACTCATGGTGCTGTTTAATATCGCAAATACTCCGTTAATTGATCAAGTGAATAATGAGCAATATTCAATTTAAAATTAAAAATGAGTGCAAACTGTAAAACTTAATTTTTCCAATTTAAAATTCCAATTTAAATTAAAATGAATTTTTCTTTTTTTATTAAATTTAAATTATGAACTAATTTTTAACATTTTACTTCGTGGTATGATTTTACTTGCAGCAGAAAATAGTAGAATCGACCAAGAATGGGGAATCTTTCAAGAAGAAGTGAGAAAGCACATGTTTTTAAAGAATAGGAAGTCATTAAGCAAAATTTATTGGCCATGAAATAATAAAACTTGGTATTTGTTTTACTAGTCAACGCGAAAGTAAGCTTGACAATTTGGACTTATAATGGCAATACCATTGATGTTCCAAAAATGTATATTATAAAATCATATTACTTGTAAATAAAAGTTATTACTGTGTTCACAGTGGCTCTTCATTTTATTGCCTCGAGATCAATGAAATATAATTAAATAAAATATTGATCAATTAAATATAATCTTAAACTAGTGAATGAACATATTATAAGCCACAATACTACGAAAATTGGATATATTTTTATCCAACAACTGATCATTTTGTATTACTGCCCATCCGATAATGTTTGTTTGGAATTCGGACTAGTTCCATAGATAAAATAAAATGAGAAAAAAACCCATTTTATTCGGATACTGATGCCAATCAAAAACAGGAGTTATTTCAATGACCACTAAATAAAGAAGCAACAGCCATACGCCTGATCTCAGATGTGTACGAGCATCGCCAAAAAGGATTTAAAATAATAAATCAAAACAAGTGATACACGAAAATAGTCGACGTTATACAATGAATCTCTGAACGAATATTGATAAAAAGAATGTTTGATTTAAAAATCAATTTTTAACAGAAATTTGTGCTACATTTTTACTCGTTAGAAGGAAATGTCAAAGGTGAAAACTAATCTTATTCTCAAATACAGCTTGAACGTAAGTTTGAAATTTTATTTTGATAATTATTTTAATAAATTTGTTGCCAATACATTGGATTCCCAAAAATTATATCAACAAAAATAATTTTGATTTTATAATTAGAATAAATAACCCATTATGGTAATATGATGAATGTCAATGAATCAAATACAGAATGTAATAATTTCTGCCAATGCCCTCTGGCCTTATATTAGTGAATTAAAAGGCGACATGAAATCGTCTTAAAATATAAATAGGGTTTATTAGTTCTTAGAATAATTATTTTTCATTACTCTAGGTCATCCAAGTCGAGTGATTGAATTATAATTCTTAAAAAGTTTATTCTCAACGAGCAGATCAATGCTTAAATTCTCACTCTTTATGGATGAACAAGTTGTCAGAGTTCTAATTATAATAAAATTTAAATAAATGAAATAAAGCCATGTTAGTTGTTATTCCTAATAAGTTTAGAAGAATTCAAACTCAACTGTACCTATTCTTATCCTGACTCATTATGAATTTAAAAACAAAACATTTTGTTATAGTAAAAACATCAGTTTTTTCCATCAAAATTTATTTTATTTAAAAATCATACGCGTTTTCTCGAATATTTAAACAAATTTAAGATTTGCTAACTGTTATAAAGATGCATTTATTATTACACTTTATAATTAATTGTGTCGATACGATTTCTTTTGGAAGAATAACCAATAAAATTGAATTGAATTTAAATTAAATGATTGTGTGTTCAGATTCAACTAAGGCAAGCGTTATAAACTGATGGTTCAATCATTAAACCCTTATAGCACTCACAGTAATAAGTTACCATTGTCGAATTTTCATCTCATAAAAAATAGGATATTAGGTTTTGGATTTCTTTAAAATATTTTTTATTCAAAGGACACCTAATAATCTTATTGTTACTACCAAATTGAACTATGTAGAAGATCACTCTGTTTTAATATTGTTTATGAGGGCGTTTAAATTGTCTATGACAACCTACCGGTAGTTTTCAAAAACTTGGTTACACATGGAATGATCTGCACATGTGGATAACCATGTCCACGTTTATGTTCAAATTTATATGTAAAAGTATTTGAATGTTAATAATTTAAATTTACAAGAGTTTATTCAAAGATTCCAGTGATAGTTTTTTTAAGCCTCTTTCTTGGAACTTCAAAATATAAGGCGGTGCTCCCACCTTTGAACTTTTGAATCTTATTCATTTCCAAAATTATTTAACTTTGTAGTTCATCGAAATAATAAACAATATTATTATCATTATTATTATCATTATTATTTTCATTATTATTATTAATTTAAATTATATATTAATACATTTAATTTATATTAATATAAGATTTAGAATTATCGTGATAAAGTTCTGATAATTATTTTGTTTAACTATGTTTTGTTTGAAAAACTATCTTAAATATTGCAAACTGGGTGTCATGTTACCTTGTCTGACAAGATTTCGAACTGAATTTTTTCTTTGAATGTTCACAAATATGATAAAATAATTCAAATTTTTATTAAAACTGTTTTGCAACAAATTATCAAAACGATATATTTGTAACTCGCATCAATTTAAGTAGTCAAATCGATATTCTGGTACATTTATCAAACCGAATAAATAAATTCAATTCAGTATAATTGAAATAACCTGACTATAGAAAAAGCTTATCGAAAAAGGATAGAATTTTAAATTATTTTGGGCATCAGAAATTAAGAAGTGAAAAGTAATATAAATAAAATAAAATTTAATATTAGATTATAATGAAACAAAAACATAATTATGTATGGCTAAAATTTTAAAAAATAATAATATTATTGAAGTTCCTAATTAAGTAATTTTGAATAATAAAACCAGCATTAAAATCTTTATATTTTTCTAAACCGGTAAAATAATTATTAATTTTGAAGAGCCCATATTAATTAAAAATAGTTAATAAATCAAGAAATTTAATGAGAAATAATGAATGATTAGAGTTAAAATTTAAAGTTTTAAGATAAAAATAAATAAAAAAAATCAAAATGGAAGAATAATTTCTAAAATAAAAGTATTATTTCTCAAAATAAATATTAAAATAAAAGAATAGCTAAATAAATAATAAAAAATATTTATTTAAATCAAAAGATATAAATATTAAATAATTTTCTAAGGAAGTTATTGATTAGATTAAGTAGTTTACTGTGTATATCAACACAGCAGAAGAGAATTTTGCAGCAACTGTTGTTAGAAAAATTTAGTATAAAAACACAGGCTGTCAAGAAGCAAGAAATTGTTAAATTTTTTTTTTTCGAGGAATCAGTTTATTTTCTTTATTATTTTAAGTAGAGTTGGTAATATTCGAGGAAGTTTGATCCCGGATATTATTATAATATAAAATGTATTGCGTTATATTCGAGGTTTGTATCCCCCAATATCAGTATAGTAGAAAAGTGCAGCATATTGTGTATACGCGCAATTGTTTTAAAGTCAGTAAGGCCAGGAGCAGTTCCTCGGTCAGTATTTGCAAATTTGTACACGGTAATGTTCCGTTTTATTATTACACTACTATTTAATGTTTTGGCCCTTGGTTGTAATTTTATTAAATGATGTATTTGATGTTGGGTGCAATGTTTTGGTGGTTGTTAAACTGTTATTGGTTTACTTAATTATTTGGCGCTTTACTCTAAAGGTACTCATCCTATGGGGGCTTCAACACCTGGTATTGAGAACCAAGATGTCGGAAAATAAATTTGATATATTAAGCTGAAGCACAGAGAATACCTTGGCTCTCTGGGCCTAAAGAAAAGTAGATGATGTTTCGAGATTCACAATTATTATTTATAATTAATAAAAAACTGTGGGTTATCAAATATGTATTTACGAAAACGGATAACAATTAATTAATTAAACAAATAAACAACAAGGTTTGAGTCAATACCTCGTACCTCGCCTCAGCGATTAACGAGAAATCAGGTGTCGGATGGAAAATTAATAAAGATGCAGAGAAAATTTCGATAACTTAATTATTATTACTATTATTATTATAAAATTTAAAATTTATAAAATTTATGAGTGATAGTCAATACGAAAAATCTATCTCTTACTAATTTCGTCCACTGGGACACCGATTTCGAAAATGTGAAGATAGTTTCTGCTGTACTCCCGTGAATCTCCTGTTGAACGTTTCTTTTTCGATGGCTATACGATACAACAAAAATAATTCCGGATCAGATATGCTTGAATTATACTTCACCTTCGACTTTTTTCAAGATCTTCTTTTCTTAACTGCAGTCACTTTCTTCGGTAAGATAATGAATCTTCGCACTGACTATCGGAATGATAATTGATAATTGTGATTCGTTTGACGACTTTGCAATATCTCAGCGATCAGTTGGTGGGTGGTGATACTACGATCAGCGCCGTTATTTATACTTGGTGATCGCGTCCACCCACCTATACGGCTCTTCATGTCGATCATTTTTTAATGAATTTTTCACACGTTTCGTGCGAATAATTAATGACTTCAATGTACTTAATAATTACTTTTATTTTGTTTATTATCTTTTATCTAACTTTTATTATTTATTATTATTATTTATTATAATCATATCCCTATTAATTATTATTTATTCAATTCTTTATCTTTCTTTTTATTCCTAATTAATTTCATTATTTATTTGTTTTAATCTTTTCTCTGTATCTCCATCATTCACCGAACTTTTACACAACAAAAATAAGACCAATTAAATAATATTGAATAACGTATAGTAATAAAAGCGTTAACAACAATAAGACAACAGTCTATTAAAAGCAAAAATCAAATCAGCTTTATAATCAATTGTCAATCGTTTATTTTGGAGAATAAATTGTTTATTTTGGAGAATAAATGGTTTATTTTGGAGAATTGGCTTGCAGCAGATCAGTCCACACTTTTAGGAAACATTTTAAGGCGCATATTTAATAGTTTACAGGGTAATAATTTATATGGGGTTTTTATGTGTCAACAATCTAATTCAATCTAAATGGAGTTTCGGGAGTTTTTATATGGTGGTAAATCTAAATGGGGTTTAGGGAATTTTATATGGTTTGTTTTTATATGTTTTATGTGTGGTGCTATCCCAACAGTTTCAAAGATTATGCAATCATTACAAATGATTTATCAGAGAATACGCATTAAATACTGCTCCGTTATATGCGATTATGACTAGAAGGGAGAAGAAATTGGAATGAAATATAGAATGTTAGAAAATTTTTGTAAACTTTAAGGTACAGTTATGCACAGCTCTGATTTTAGCCTTTCCGGATCCAAACAAAAAGATGATTGAAGATACCGGCGCTAGTTACGAAGCGATAGGAAGGCTTCTAAGCCAGCTGGATAACAATGGAAAAAACAGAGTAGTAGCCCATGGTTCTAAAAGTCCTCAGTTCAAAACATAGTCTGCAAACTTATCCGGATTCAATTTCGAATTGATGGTTGAAAGAAGCGAAATGTCAAACGTTCATTGGATAAAACTAATGACATAATTTCACGAGAAGTTGTGCCATATAGATAATAAAAAATTAGTCGACTACATTCAAAAGATTTACTTCTGCCCAAATATGTTACGAAGAATGGAACACAAAGTACCGAATTTTGATATTTGTGCTGGACAGAAGGTATACACTGAAGAGACAAAAGAAAATATGATTCCAAGAGAAGAGTTTGTTCTTCTGGAACAGATCGTTCTTGATCTTGAGCTTTTTGTGGAATTTATGACTAAAAGGTATAGCGAAGTTAGAGAAAAATTAATTTTGTTTTAATTTTGACAGAAACGGGTGTGATTTTTAAATAAATCAATTTTAATGGAAGCAACTGATGTTCACACTTTATAAACTTTATTTGATATATTAATTTTCAAAAATTATTATATCTGCTAACATAAATAATAAGCATTTTCGAGCCACATGTGATCCTTTATGTGTAGATATTAAAAAATTTTATCATTTCAATATAATTATAAAAAGTATTTCAAGATAAAATAAAAAATTGTAAAATGAGTTCAATTATTATTATCATTTTACTTCAGTAAATAACACGAGATTTTCGAATATTAAAACAGATCCAAAATCTAAGATTTTTCTAACTTATATTTCTAGCTTATTTTTCTGTTACCATCACGTCCTTTCAACCAAGCCATTTACCTGGTGTTGGTATGGGTAGGTAGGTAAATTCTTTCTTTATTCCAAAACGTCTCGCAATTCTTTAATTAATTTTCACACTAAGATTTAGGTCCAATCAGTGAGCATTGATTTTTGAGAACCAAACATTTTGGAATACTAGTATAGCCTTGTCGAATAAGTGGTACTAAGATTACGCGCCTGCACGTATCAAAATTCATTTCTCAATCATTTCATTTAAAACAGCTTCTGTCAAAATTTGAATTCTTGACAGGATTGCTTGAGCCATATCTTAACAGCATTTCAAATGCAAAAGGTAGTTCCTCTTGATTAAATAAGGCAATACCTTTGGTTGTTTGAAACCATTTTCATCATCTTGGATTGAAATATCGATGAATGACTATTTCATAATCAATAACTTCTGAGAATATTTGGACATATTAGCAAAGGTTTTCTGCTACTATTCTCGTTTGGCTCTCCTAAGAGCATTTATTTCGACGTGGTTGCCAGTAAAAAATATTGGTAGTTTCCATCAAAATTTAAATTTACTTCATTCAATAGAATATTCAATAATACAACAAATCAGGATAATATGGATATTCCAATTATTAAAACAAAACAAATATCTAAGATTTATCTATTTTCTCCAAGGTAAAATCGGATAAAATAATAAATAACTGGTGATATAACATCAATATCACAAAATCAATTTCAGAGATAATCACAACTTTATTTTATGCATTTGCTAATCAATATTACGTTTTAATATTTGGTCGCATTATGGAAGCTATATCGAACAGTTCAATACATATTTCAGTCCTGACGTTTACGGCTCTTAGATATACAAATCATCAAATTCTAGGACGGGTAACTGGAGTAGGGGTATTGAGTCTTTGTGTTGGTGGTTCAATTGGTCCAGCTTATGGAGGATATGTATTCCAATACTATGGAAGAATTATAACACTTCTATCACTTATGTCATTAATTGTTTTACAGATGATTTATCTTGTTTGGTTGAAATTTTATTTACCTCCAATTCAAGCAGGTGATGTTCAGAATCAAGAATTACAGATGAGTGAAAACCTCAATCAACATCAAGGACTACTTGAGATCGATGATGTGGAGAACATCGAAATACCAGCAAATGCTCAAAATGTGGATAATGTGCAGAATCAAGAATTACAGACGAATGAAAACCTCAATCAACAAATATAGATCAATGATGTTGAGAACATCGAAATACCAGAAAATACTCAAAACTTGAATTCAAATCACAATATATTACAATTTTTCGGTGATCCTTATTTTGTGCTTAATATTTTATCGTTTCCCATTATCCATTTATGTTCGCATATATATGCAGCTATTTTACCGCGATATATGAGAGAAAAATTCAACGCTACTGAGTCACAACAAGGTATCATTTGGGCACTCAATATTGTTGGATATACATGTGGTTTTTCCTTGGGAAATAGTATTAATATTAAACTTGCAAATCATCGCCATATTGTACTAATGGTTCTATCATGTATTGTTGCGGTTGTATGTGTTTGTGTAGCTTTTATGCCAACTTGGTGGTCAATTGCTTTTCCATTATGTTTAATTGTTAGCCAGCAATTAATATTCGAGATTATATGGACTCCTATAATAAGAAGGATTGTGGAGACTAGACATTATTCGAATTTCGATTTAATGTTTGGAATTGTTATGACTGTCGTTGCACTTGTTGGATCATTTGGATCATATTTAGGTCCAATTATTTATAGTAGAATTGGATTCATTTACTTAAATGTGATAATTTTCGTGGTCAATCTTATATTTGGCCTTCTATTATTATTTAATAAAAGATTTGTAATAACAAATATAAATTCAAATTAATTATTATTTTATTGTATTTAATTGTGAAGATGTGATTTTCTATGAAATTAAATTGAGTTAGATAAAAATGAGATTTGTTTTCATATTAAAAAACGCGTGTGATTTTTAAATAAAAATAAAATATTGATCGAAGTACCTTGTGTTCATCAATCCAAGGTGCAGACAAATGGTTCCAAACGGCAAGAGGACGAGCAAGCATTTACAGAAAGCAAATAGTAGACAAAATATCTTTCTAAAAAACACACCTTATTAACATATTTTCTTTGTTTCAATTAAATCATCATTCATTTGAGTTGACTTGTTCTTGAATTATGACAGGCCAACAGTGATAAATCTTTGTCAGTGTTGTAATTCAGTCATAAATGACGATACAATAGCCAAGTGAACTTACAATTTAAAACTAACAAACATAGCAATAATCTTCACATTTATAAGTTTGATAAACCAATAATGGTGAAGGATGCATTTACCGTTTAGACATTTCTAATATTGATAGTTCAATCAAGCCATCATTATTCAAATATTTTAAATTATTGTGTTTTGAAGTTTCTCTCTGCCTTAAAAGTTCAACAAATTCTATCCTTTCTCATCCAAATCTACTGTTATAATAAAAAATCAATACAAACGAAATGCATCACTATTTATTCAATAGTAAAGACAAAATCAGTGAGAGTCTCATAATGAAAACCCTAGAATGTTTTGCTTTAAACATTACTGTCTTTAATTTTGGTCACGATTTGATAGAAAATGTGCTGTGAAATAAAACTAGAATCACTCGAATATTTTGATCAAGAAAAATGAAATGAAATTCTATTTGTTGGGCATCAGAAACCCAAAACAATCCAATCATCCAAACTATTTTTTGATTATTATAACTATTAATTAAACAGAAGGACAAAATTTATCTAATTCCAGTCCTCTAACAAACTCATACACGGTGTTAGATATGGATTTTCACCCACATATCATCTGAATAAATTATTCTCGGAATATCTCTGCTTATAGACAACGGTTACCCATGGTCACAAGGCAATTGATTTTCTAAATTTATTCACAAAATTACAAGTCAACCGCTGTTATAAATGGATACCGATATTATGATTATTATTATATCCGATTCTATTAGATCATCAATTGAAACAAATTCTAAAAATGCCATTTTTCTAAATCAATTTCATATTGTCGAATATTATTAAAATAATCAGCAAATAATAATGAAGTTTTATTTATTGATAATTTAATCAATAATCGAGAATATTATTATTATTGTTATTATAAATCTCATAGTAAATCATTATAATTACTATCACAAGTAATACATATTAATATTTATAGCATCTTTTTATTTATAATAAATATAAATAATAATTAATTAATAATAATTATAATAACAAATATTAACCACGATCGAAATTATATCAAAAATACAATCACAAAATATTCTAACCTTGAGAGTCTTTGACGAATGATTCTTTGATTCATTTCTTTGATAGTGCGTCCTTTACGACCGTTCATTGGATCGTATTTCTTTAGTCAAATTAGTTGTGGACTTTTCTCTTTTAAGTAAAGACAAAGTCTTTGAATTACTGTTTTTTCTATCCATCCGTATGCAAATACGTATATAAAATACTCTGCCATAGAAAACACAGGATCTCCTTCAAACCATTCGTTTCTGACATCTGGCAAATTCTGACTTTGGAATCACTCCGATCTGAAGGTGGATTTGTTGTTGAGATTCAGCGATTTTATGATGTAACTTTAATGTCGCAGCTCATACAGTTATTTTTTATCAGATATCGGATTCATCAAATAATTGTTGGAGATCAAATAAATGTGAGAAAGATTTGAAAAGACATGCTTATTAATCAATAATTTCTTAGACTCTCTGGAATAAAGAAACAAGTCACAAAATATTGATAATAATAATAATAATAATAATAATAATAATAATAAAAATAATAATAATAGTAATAATAATAATAATAATATAATCATAATAATAATAATAATAATAATAATAATAATCATAATCATAATCATAATAATCATAATAATCATAATAATCAATACCGCCCAGACAAATGTGCCTTCATAAGTTTACCATACAAAAGCACTGATGTTGTAATATCTATTAATAATGTAAATATTAAAAGATTGCTGACTAAAGAATTTTACATGTATCTT
>JBBMOY011114774.1:0-17156 GCA_037951405.1 Platydemus manokwari
AAATTAAAGAAGTTTTGCGATTAGAATAGGAACTCGATTTATCAAGTCAATTTTGTCTCGATTTGACATCCTAGAAAGTGTACCATTAAATGCACTCCATGGATAATTCAACGAAAACGAAATAATAAGAAATCTTTTAAAAATAAAATTAAAAATAATTTCTGATAACATAAAATTTTCAAGTATCAAGATTTCTTCATATTTCCAGATCATAACCGAAGTGTGGCAATCCAATATCAAGTAAATGCTAAATAAACATGAAATTGCCATTTGATCTAATATTTAATTGAATATGATTAAGGCCGGATCAATCATTTAAGTTGTCGACCATCCAATGTGCCTCATCAATCCAAGAAATCGAGACATTTACAACCACATTAACGAAGAACAATTAATCCATACAATTTTGATCGAAAGTTTAATTTTTTATAAAATAAAAATTTTCTTTGAATTTTAGAAAAAAATATACATGAAATTAAATTATAAAATTAATTTATAAGCTAAAATTCATGACAATTAAATGAGGTTAAATAACCACTGTACTTAATTTAAGCCGTAAAACAACATGCTTAATTTCCTATTATTATACTAATTAAGTTATTCAAATAAAATTTTGTAATTTGAAATTAATAAGCCTAAAATTAAGAAAAAAAATATAATTTTACCATGATATAGTTGCTGAATTAAACTACTTAATTAAAACAATTCCTTTTAGAAAAACTTTCATCTATACAACGTATGACTTATATAAGCTTTATAGAAACATTATACGTTGATATATGTCTGAATGTATGTCGACAGTATTTTCATTTATTAGTGTGAAACTGAAAGCAAGAATGTTAATTAAAATGTGATTATTAAAATGCTTAAAAAGAGAAAAAGATTAGAATTTGCTGTGATTATATTTCACAAGGAAAAGGAACGTTCAGAAAAAAATTGAAACCTACACCAAAAAAGGAATATTCCATTGAAAAATGAGCCGATCTAGTTGAGTTGTTTCATTTGATCTCGAATCGAGAAGAAGTTGTATTGAATCTTTTGAATTAGAAAATCTTGTCACAGGATTCGAAATTAATTTCAAACTGAGCAATTGAATTAGTTACGATTAATTAGTTATTTTCAAAATTAATTTTTCTCATCGAATTATAATTGAGCGAAATTTTGTTTTACAAAAAATTCGCAATATTATTAAATTAATTAATGAATACTGGTCTTATATTATTGAAAATTTTAGTCATGGTATTTATTGATTTCTTTTTACTCCACTAAAATAGCTTTAATGTCAGAATTATCAAATTCTTACTATTTGGTAGACAGTAAAAACTACAACTATTATCATTAAAAAACCATTATATTTCAAGGAGTTCATTGATGTCAGTTCAAGTCTTTAAATTAAGTCACTACCAATTATAATTTGCTTTTGTAATGAATTTAGGGAAATATTAAACTTCATACAAGTGTCCAAGTTTAAGTCTAAAATAACCATCATCTTTAGCTTGTGTAGCTGGTGATATTAACAACAATTTTTATTATTTTAACAAGCATATAGTGAGTAAAATACAGAACTAATGAAGCACTTTATTGCGAAAGCATCAATAATCGACATATTAACCAACCTCTAATTTATTATTTCATTTTTTGTTATTAACGTTATCTTTTGTATTAACGTTTTACTGTAGTTTAGTTTCATTTATTTTTATTTAAACTTATTGTTCAAACAGCGTTACCTAGATGTGTTTTCATGATTGGAAAACATCGATAGAAAACCATAAAAATTCCGTTTGGAATTTATACACACATTCAGTGAAGACAACAACCAATCAGAATTGACGCAGTATTATTACTGTCGACTGTATTCAGATTGTCGTTGAAACTCATACAAGTACCAATCAAATATCAACAGCATGCAATATTAATTAAACCTTATCATTGAATCAATCCTGCTTTAGTAAACAAAATTCCAGCATAAGAACGAGCGTACAATTTTCGAATTATAAAAGAGTAAGTTCCTTAGCAATGTTGGCACTTCTTTTGGTTGATAATGTTGATTGTGGTCAATGGTTTTCATCATTTATATTCACCGTTTGACTGCTGATCCTAATGCTGTTGGTGTGTCGTCATTTTATTTATGCGCAATTTTCATGAGTTAATATTGTTGTGTGAATTTTATTTATTTTTCAACTTTACTCTTTGGTTTCGATTTATTTTATGATTTAACGATGTGATTTAAAATTACCATAATAGTTGCTTTATCATTGGGATTCTTGAGAATAATTATCTAATGAACTCCATCAAACGATTTAAAATATCAATTGTTAGCCCCTACTATTTTGAAAACCACATATTAAAAACAAAATGAAAAGTCAAGACACAATCAATCTATTCTAAATCCAAATATTTAAACAAATAATTCTAATTTTACATTAATTTAATTTTTTATAAAAATTAGAATTACATATGAATAAAATGTGAATTAAAATTGTTTTGAATTAAATTGAAATTTAATTCATAATAAATATCTCACATTAATGAAGAAAAAATTTTGTTTTACTAAACACTTTGTTTGCTCAAAATAATATATTGATTATCGATTATATAATTGAGATCTTTGTTGTAAATTCCCACAATGATCATCTCCTAACACTTGACATGATAGGTCCTCAAACATATGACGAACAATTCAATAGTAATAATAATTCATAACAAATTCTATTTGACGAGATAAAGACATGACACAATTAAAGAAAACCAAATCAATAATATATAAAATATTAATTAAAAATATTAATTATTATAAATAAATCAATTAATTGAACCAGCATCATGAACATCTAACTAATTAGTTCCATACCATAGAAACAAGTGTGGAGATGTTTCAGATATTAATCAATTAAAGTAACGTTAATAAATCACCTGATTAGATGGGGAAAATAAGAGAAAACACACCCACAGAAACAACTGTAAATACGGTGACAGAAGGAGCAAGATATTCTAACAAAAATAGTACAAAATTAGAAAGTACAAAATCAGAAAGATTAATTAACATAATCATGCAAACAAAGGAATTTAACAGTCCTATTTGTAGCTACAATATCGATGATGAACCATATATTCCGGGCAATTTCGATACTTTCTTATCAGGTGTAAATTCTATTTGAATAATTAATCGTAATTAGTGATGCTCAGTAATAACGACCAATGTATTTCACATGTTAGTTATTTATTTTCTTTACATGCATCTTAAATTCCTCGTTTTTACCAATTTTTAACAGTTTTTTCGCCACGCAAAGGCTGATATTTGGTTTTTTAATTGAAGGAGACAGCTGAGAATTCTATTTTATAAAATCACATTTGAGTATTCGTTAAGTATATGTTATATTTGTTGGAGTATTTTAATTAAATTGTCTTTCTCGATTATTAAAAATGGTTTATGTTATATTCATGTAGTTTATTTTTTTATTTTCTTTTATTTTTTTATTTTCATTGATATTTTTAACATTTAATTTATTTTGAAATATTCTCTAACAATATCATTTGTCCCTGGAATAAATCAACAATATCTCTTGTAATTATTGATTTTATTAAATTAAATTGAGTTGCATTTTGAAATTTATATAATCATGGAATAAATTGACATATTCCTGTCAAGGTTTTTTAAAGTAAAAGGCCTTTCTTCGTTTAAATCTTTGCTATATTTAGTTTCGTCTTCATTTGTTTTATCAGGAATCTATCCTATTAATTCACCAAATGCTTCATTCGATCGATTTAAAAATATTAAATTCAGTGGGATTTCATCAATATTTGTAATTTCACAAATCAATGTTAATATCGTTGATTTCAATAGATTCATCAAGAAATTATCCTCCAAAGTTGTTTACGTATATATATTTCTAATAACAAAGTTTCCTAGATATCGTTTTTTTTAAGTAAGACAGTGAGCTCAGACTTATTAAAAATACAATTTCGAGTATCTATATGCATTCAAACACAAATTATCAAATGGGATTTATTACCCTTATGATTATTTGTCAATAGCTATTTTGTTTCTCAACAAGCTTCTGATAAAGGTATGGAAATTCAGTCATCAATAAAATAGATTTTTTATGTATTTGAGCTGATAAGATTAAAGAGGAAAATTAAAATTAAATTTGAATGAGTCACAGTCAACACATGGAGATGAGTAAATAAACGCCGGTGTTGAAAAAAGCTCATAATGGTTTTAAAAGATGTAGCTTAATCGATAAGCCTTTGAATATATTGGTTTGAAAACATGTGCAGATAAATAATTAATTATAGATAAACAAATCACTTATTTCTGAAAATAATATGCAAGTGGTCTAAAAATGACAATTTAATTGGTGTGATAGTTAGATAAATATTATATTTGTTTAAATATTCGAAAAACGCGTGTGACTTTTGAAACTATAAATTTTGATGCATACAACCGATATTTTTACCCGGGAACAATAAATAACTTGAAATATAATTCTTAGAAAACTTTCTGGAATTACTTCAAAGTAATTTTTTCTGTGAACTCAGTATGCCATGCTGTTTATAATTAGATGAATAAAAATTATATGGAATACAAAATGTTGAAGATATTGGTTGCTTTAAAAATAACTTTAATATGCTGCCGTCTTCGATAATTCTCTCATCGATAAAAAAAATCACTTTTCATCAAAATAAATTATCATTAACTTCAAATTTCAATCGAACCGGATAAGCACTGAATTTGGAATTCAACTCAATCTGAACGAATCGGCATTGATTTTTTGAGTTTCTTGTTCTTGCTTATTTCAGATTATTTTTCCTTTTTAGATCACAGCTTGATTCTTTGATATTTTTCAAAATGTTTAATTATACGAATTTTTGACAGAATTTCGATTAGACGTGAGTGAATTACACTTTTCTTCCAATAAAAATAACTGGTAATGTTAGATTGTGATTTGTTTATTGTTTGAAGAATTGGTTGATTTGTAAGGTGATTTGAAAGATTCTTTAGGGTGTCATGAAAATCATTCGAAACATGGGAATTATTATGAGGAAAAACATTCGTGAGAAAAACATATTGGGAAGGGTTCTTATGGTATAACCTGAACAATTTGAAAATTTTTCATGAATTTTTGTTTTGGATTTTAGATGCTCATATGTTTTTACTGATTTGTATTGAGAATTAGATTAATTATTGTTATTCGTAATTATTTATTCTTTTACATTTATGTTGCTTGCGTATGTTCTTGTTGTTGGAATTTTTTATATTTTTGTATTTTTTTATAATTCTTAATTTTTAATGTATTTGTTTTCAATTTTTTAATGCAATTTTCCAATGTTAATTTTTTTGTGAATTCTATTTCAATTATATGTTTTTTATAAGAATAAAATGTTCTGTTGTCAAGATAATCGGTACAGACTGAACTCCCAAAACGATATTTATAAAGTGGATATCGTGGATTATTTAAATTGAATTGGGTTTTTTTTGTAAGCTCAACATCGGATTTAGACATATAGATATTTAATGGACATTGAGGTGTATGATATTGTATGAAATAAGTTTATTTCATTCTACCCTTTGTAAAACAATTACTATCGATTTTAAAACCATTTTCAAAAGTTGATGTTATTGAGCAAACAGCGAATTTCACGAATAAGTAATGAAACTACTTGAATATATTATTCCAATATTGATTAAGTGTTGAGTATAAACGAAATGTTTCAAAAGGTTAAACGGTTTCGAATATTTGTACCCTTATTTTTAGCAGTTTAAGTATGTACATGCCTACATAACTATGCAGGCATGGCAACTAACTAATTACAGCTGACTTAAATGGAAAATTATAATTCGAAAAAGCGACATACTCACACAGTAACACATAAGGATTAACCAATCCTGTGTACACAAAATCAATAAATCCAATTGAAAGTTGAGAAATAAAAGATCAAATCTAAACGTGATGCAAACGTGATACAAAAATTACACACAGATCTCAAGTATAAATACTGATGTAAAGATGGCCAACTACCAGTTAGAAGCCAAGTTTCTAGTCGTTGTTATAATTGATCATGACGTTTTTTGTTGTCATTTTTATTAGGAGCTGATTAGTACGATATTCAAAAATACAGATTGGATTAAACACAAATCTAATATCAAACAAAATTTTAATAATAGTTTAATAAATAATATCTCGGATAGTTTCCCAGACTAGTTTGAAATACCTTAGCCTAGTTTTCAGAACATAATCATAAGTCGATCACATATTTTACATGAAATAAGTAGTATAGATAAAAATCCGGAGCACTTTTATTTTTTGTCTTCCTAAGCGCAAAATGTAAATGTTAAAAATTATCAATAAAATTGAGAAAATTATTTTTAAAATGTTTGTAAAATGCTTATTTATTAATTACAATAATTCAAATTTTGTTTAAGTGTACTGTCTATTTAGATACTAACACGTAACTTTTCAATTTAGAATTATTTCCTCATGATTGATATTCTAGTTTTAGTTGTCTTTTAATTTTATATTGGAATTTTCAAATGAAAATTTTTATTGAAAATTTGACAATTATTTTATAATTTTTGTTTACTTCATTTATATGCTTTATATTATTGTCAACTAAAAATTATCGATGTCTATTTTTACATGTTTATCGGAACTTGAAGAACAGTATATTTTTCATTCGCCTCTGAATGGATATGACAAATTACCGATTAATATATATTGTGTCATAATTAAGAATTACATGATTATATATAAAAAACCAACGGATATCTTATCATTTCTACGACTACCTCTTTTCAGTACAACACAAATAGAAATTTTAAATCCACAAAATCGATTTTCATTAACAATCAATAATCATAAATTTTGTTTTGGAAGTGATGAGAAAATATTGCTGGAATCTTGGATTCAAGAAATTAAAAATCAAATTGAAAATTGTGTCATTTTAAAGCCATTGACTGATTTTGAAAATGCTGAAGTTCGAATCGATAAATTTTTCAATTATAATCAGATCGTTTATATTTTAATTCCAGCCGGTGATTACAAACTATATATTTTTGAATCTCTAGATTATCATCGTTGCGATATTATCACCCATGTGATCAATCTGAAATATTACGTAGTTAAAGATGTACGCAATTCCCTTATTAATCCGTATCTCAAATTAATTGGACAAAATGCGAAATTTAAATTCCAATTCAAAGATGATGTGACGGCAGCCAATTGGAAATGTATTATTTTAAATATTATTAAAAATTCAATGATTATGAGCAAGACATGTGCCTTGACACGGATAAATATGAATGAATCGAATATGTATTGTGCCGACTGTGGCTTCCCGAATCCAGATTGGATTTCGATGAAATTGTGCATAACTCTCTGCATCAATTGTGCCAGTCATCACGGATCGATGGATTCGTTAAATTTTTGTATTCAGACTGCGATCGTTGATCCATTGCAGCCCGATAATTCTCGTTTGATTGATTTGGTTCAAGCAGTCGGCAATGAAAAATCGAATTCATTTTGGTTGCATAACAAATGGGAAACTTACAACAAACCATTTGAAAATCTCCATTTTACCATTGACAAATATATGAAAAAGATTTTTATGGACAAAAATTTTGCCAGTCTATCTGAAGACGAACTGAAAAATCAATTGCAATCTTCTGTATCGAATGATGATGTGTTTTTAACATTAAAATTATGGTTTTCCATTGATTTTCCAGTGGATCAACAATTCTGCGATGATTTGATCACAATAGCACAAGATTCGCAACAAAAATTACAGGAAAAATTTCTATCAATTCAACGGCAATCGTTGGATTGTAACAATCAGAATTCATCCAAAATAACTGAAACCTATCTTCAAATCTTCTACGGTGAGCATTGCGACACATTTGAAAACCCATTTCTTATTTCCATTCAGCAAAAATGTATTTCTATCAAATTAGAATACATCGACCAATCAGAATCGACAATACTCGATGTGTGTTATATTTTATCGGATGACGTGTGTTTTGTGTGGTATGACGTCACCAATGAGAATCTCGTTGTATCGATGAATCCGCCAATTCAATTCGAAAATTTTTCCGATAAATCAAATCACATCACACTTTTTGTCAATCGAATTATATTTTATAATCAATCGAAATGGATTTTGAAAAATTACAAAAACGATTTACTCCGAGCATTGTTACCGAACGATTATTTGACATTGATTGCTGACGAATCTAGCTTCTTCATGAATGTCGATGTCCAATTCAACGATGATGAACCAATCAAATGTAAGTGCCATGTGGTGGATCATGAGATCATTTTCAACACACCGACTTT
Source organism: Platydemus manokwari (assembly GCA_037951405.1). Classification (NCBI taxonomy): domain Eukaryota; kingdom Metazoa; phylum Platyhelminthes; order Tricladida; family Geoplanidae; genus Platydemus; species Platydemus manokwari. The sequence goes on from JBBMOY011114774.1 coordinate 8,331, forward strand.
ATCGGTTTATAATTTGAGAAAATCATTCACAATTCAACCATTGGATGATGAGTTCGATGAGGGTGTGGTGATCAATTTCTCGAATATTCAATTGAAATTGATAATCAATAATACGTACGATCGAATTACTATTCAGGAAGCTCTGGAATCAGGTGCAAAATCGTTGAAATTATTACCGGATACCGAATCAATACCAGTGCCAATCGATAAAATGATTGCATTCATCAGTTACAATGGCCTGTTATCGGAAGGAATCTTTCGAATGCGTGGTACAGATCGGAAAATAAACAGTTTATTCAATTCCATTGATGAAAGTGGTTCGAATTTCACCATCGATCCGGATGTTTATAATGTCAACGATGTGACATCGTGTTTGAAAAAATACTGTCGATCTTTTGATCGGCCTATTATGACACACAATTTCTTCGATCATTTCCATCAAGCATCACTAGAAGAAGATGATGAAAAAAAAATCGATCTCTATCGAAAGGCTTTGTCTTTGCTACCGAAAATAAATTATCAAGTGACTCGAAAGATTTTGGAATTGTTTCTCATGATCCGATCGGCTGAGAAACATAACAAAATGAATAGCGACAATTTAGCCATTTCTACTGCTTTATCGTTTGTATCATTCGAGATGGCTAACACTCAAACAAGTGGTTTGATTATGAAGGATTTGATCAACAATTTCGAGACATTGTTTAATTATTCGGACAATGAACATTCAATATTCAATATTTTATTACGACGTGAATCTAATGTCGTGAAAATGATCCGATCATTCTATATCAGTCCACATTTGAGACAATGTTTGAAAATCAAAAAATTTGAAGTCGAATCATTGAATTTCATTGGTAAAGATTCCAACTTTATAATGGTCTATTTGGATATTGATCAATGTGAAGTCGTGAAGAGCGTGTGTGCCAAACTATTCGATAATGCTCCGCCAATCAGTGTTTGGCATTTCATTACAAAAATAGCGACATTTACCGCTGTGGTAATGAAACGGCTTGTTTATTTTAATGAATCAACTCAATCGGCACTTATCGAACCGAGAACCATGACTGATTATCATGGGTATTTCGTTATTTTTCCCGACCAGGAACTCGTCCAATTGCCAGAGAGACGATTATTTCAGTGTGAAATAAAATTGAAATTGGAAAAAAATCGAGATTTTATTTTAATTATGAGCTTTCCCAACTCATTGCAATTGTTTGAGAAAAAGGCCAATCATCAGCAATCACTCCATGATTTAGCGATGTCGGAATTGTTTGTTTATCAGTACCATGTAAAAAATAACAATAAAATCACTATTTTGCATGGCGTAAATGGGGTTTTGAAATTAAAATTCCTCAGCAACAATGATCTGAGAGAATTTATTCATTATTATAATAAATTTAGAAACCAATCTTTTACTATGTTATAATCATTCTCAATGCGGTGTATTAAATTTTTGTTTTCAGTATTTTTATTTTACAACTTTTATTATTTTTATATGAATCATATTTTAATAAGTCTTTGACTTGAATTTTGTCTTATTAAATTGTTATATTTGGGGGCTTTCTCTTTTTGGTTAGACTCTCTAATCAGAAGTTGTTATATGTGCAACCAAGTTATTGACGACTTAATCAGTCTCTTGAGTCCTAGCTATTAAGGCTCTTGGTGTAATAATTATCAATATTAGCTTTTCCTTACTCCTTGCACTCAAACTACTGGATAAAAAGTGTGCGATGCGTGATTTAAAACGATTAAATGTTGGAAGTTTATTTATTAACGTTTGCCTCAATAATACTTCTTTCAAACCGTGAATGGTAATTTTATATTTTGTTGGATAACCGTATAAACATATTAATATAAATATAATAGTTAAGCATATAACAATCGTAAATAAAGACATAATTATGGATAAATATTAAAACAAAATTTACAAATATGAAATCACATTGTGAGCGACAATAAAATAATTTAGTAACCAGGATTAATTCACGTTGCCATGGAAGCAGTAAGTCTATGCATAGTAATTTGAATTCATATTTCAAATCACCAATGCAGCGCAGGAAATTGCTATAGTATGTGTAAAATGAGTAATATCTCCTACAAACGCCCTCAATCTGAAACAGTATTAAAGAAAAAGCAATCATCAGTCATTCGCACAAAATTTCTCGTATATTATGTCGAATGGATTACAAAATTTTAAATCATCTATCTAGAGTATGTCATTCTACCATTGTATGGAGTCATTTTTAACTTGAACATTCAGTAACAGAATCAATTCAAATTACATATTCATTATCCGTCATTCAAGCGTTGTTACAGTGGTATTTACTATTATCATTCAGATCATTGATTCTTCTTCATCAATCTCCTAATTTTAGATTTTGAAAATATTCGATTTCAATCAACTAAAATTCTTCTTAAGTACTTAAATAAAAAATTCAAAATCTTTTTAAAGAATATAATTAAATAAACTAAAGATTTTTGCAATGCATTCAATAAATTTAAAATTTCCTTGTTAGGATCCTTTTTTTAACGTTGGCCAAAATTTCAATATTTTTAAAATATTTTAAAGCATACTTATTAACAATAATTTTAAATTGATATTTAAATTTATTAGATAAAGATTTAAATATAACAAAATTAAATTTAATTATTAATAGCAATAAACAATGAAAAATTAATGCGAATACATAGACAAAATTTCTATCAAATATAAAATAAAAACAGAATAAGATCATTACAATAGAAAAATCAAAATTACTACTGACTGGTTTTCATCATTAAAAGTAATGAAAAGATAAAATTTTATATTTTATCAAATAACCTGTGGCCGCAGGCCGTCTCTTGATTGATACTAGAAAAAAAATGTATTTGGTTTGTCGATGAAAAGCTCAGACAAATTTTTTTGCTACCGATAAAATATTCGGAATTTTAGACATTGTAATTAGCCCAATGAAAGGGAATTTTAATTTGATTTCAATTTTAACTTGATATTCCAAATCACTTTTTTATTTTGATGTGAATATATAAAAAAAATAATTGATTTGTAAATATCAATGAAAATTTCCTCGACCTTATCCAGAAAAAACATGACTATATATAATATAATTTGTAATAAACTTCGACGGTAACTGAAAATTGTTCCGAAAAAATATGAAAAATAAAAAAAAGATTATTATTCAAATTTTCGGATTGAATTATATAATACTAGCTTATCTCCATAAATATCACATTGGTTGCCAATTTAATTGACATGTTGGCTAAACCGCAAAAAATGACTGCTTTTCCTGCCCGTAGATTTTCCCTTTTGATATTTTTTAAGAGTTTGTTTTGTTTTTAATTAGTTACCCATATTAATAGAAGATACAATTAATAATGAAAGTAAAGGCAAATGATTGAATAGACATTTAAAGTTGTATCTGGTAGTAATTGTCGTTACTTAGTAACTAAAGTTATACGTATAAAATTTTTAAATTATTTTGAATCAGGTTAATAACAATAACTTAAAACATACGATTTTCCTTTATTATAGCTTTATGCGAGATCCTGTCAATAGCAGATGCACCTTTGATATTGATGTTTCTATCTTCATTCTCGAGATATGATCTAATTTCATCGATGGATAATACTGTTGCATTTCGAGTAATACGCCTTATAGCCTTCTTTTTTGGTTTACGGAATGAGCATCCTTTACTCGTGTATCCATTTAAAATAGAGAATTCCTTTAATTTAGACCAAAGAGTAGTAAGATCGAAAAGTTTTATTTTCCAGTTGTAATTTTCTGCTAGAAAATTTTGGAATGCAGAAATAATATTTGATTCGTTCTCAGGAGTGTTTGATACTATATTTGCTAAAGTAGTTGACAAAACTGGAACTTCTGCAGAATTGCTAGGGATTTTAGAATCCTTAAATATCGTACAGATGAAAATGATTATTTAAATAACAATATTCAAAATTTCATTATTAACATCGATTTATTATTAAATTGATGAAATAATATAACACTGTTTTATAAATTCTACTAAATTTACTTAATAATTAAATTTCTGAACTTTGTTTGTATTTATTCTTTTTGAAATTTTAATATTTGCGAAAATTCAAGTGTACTTAATTCAAGTGGAATAATACCATAAGGATATCAATAGCGTAATCATATGAAAAACCTTCGTGCTCGATAAGTTTTGTTTTTGAAAAAATAGAAATCATAAACTTATTATGATAACAAGGAAGTGATTTAATGATAAACAATCACCGAAGAGAAAAAACTGAAAATTTCCTCATTCAATGAAACCATATATGACTAATATAAACAAATTTTAATTATTTTATTAACTTTTAACATGTTCTTAAAGCTGAATAATTGTAGAAGATTAGTAAGTGTGAAAATTAATTAGTTTTATAAGTCCGTGATTAATTCAGGTGGGCTTCTCCAGGGATATACCACTTGACAATTTTGTAAATTTTGAAGTGCAAAACAGCATGAATCAATCACAATTAGGAAAGTGGGATAATTGAACTTAAATAGGAATAAACATCAAATAAAACTGACAATAATTTCACTTATAAAGTTGTGCTATTTAGATAGCTTATAGATAATTTTAGATATTTGTATTCTTTGAGACAAACTGCATTTTTAAAAGTATCATTAAGAGAGTATCATTAAAAAAGTATGACATGTTTGAATTAAGCACGTTTTATCTTTGTAACAAAAGCTAAATAACTTTCATTTGGTTACAAGCACTCGTGTATATATCCAGAAAATTAGCATTTCATTTAGCATTGTCGAATCACTATGATCGAGAATCTAATAACCATTTCCCCATACATGATTGGTGATTCATTTCGTTTCATCATCATTTGAAAAATTTTAAAATTTCATGTTTTTAAATTTTTAATATCACTTTAACAAACGTTATTTCATTTGGCTGTTATAAATAAAGAAAGCTTGTGTGTAGATTACAAATAACAGCTGAAAAAAATTAACGGTTTTAGTTTTGCTAATTATTGCGAGTACAAGTAAACCATTTGTAGTGAGTTGTGGATCTACTATGAATATTTGCTTGTATTTAGTTTTTAATTGGTTTTAATTTTATTTTATTTAAGTCAATATTTATCTAGGATACTAAATGTGATATTATATTAATGTTTTAATGTGAAATCATAAATTATTAATGACCAATAATTAATTAAAATGGTAAATAATCGTTTTTAAAATTACATAAAACTTATAATTTAATTTATAATATTGCATTATAAAATTATATTAAAAGTATTTGAAATTTTTTTCTATTTGTCATGAATTAATATTTCCATCTAATCCTTTAAGTCGTTGTGATACAATGCGATACAACAATCTTGTGATTTCAATAACCCTTTGATCAATTATTTTCTTTTACATGTATCTCTTCATTTGAATGAAAGTTTTCAATTTCACTTATTGTTAGAAATCTTATAAAAATTAACCATTTCAAAAGATAACAAATTCGTTCCCATAAAAGAAGCTGCTCCATCAAAATAATTTTATAATAGTAAAAAAAATCATTGGATTGAAAAATTAAAATATGATAGTGCTGGTATATGATATGGTGGTATTGTGAATAATCAATGGTTCAGATTTTCCATTTCGGTCAGAATGTGAAAAACAAAAGAAGCAATATTTAGTAAAAATAATTTGAAATATTGAGTTGATATGTCAACGAGTTAATGTGAAAAAAATTATCAAAATATCCATGTTATTTGAATTATCGTATTGTAATTGTAGAGTTGACTTTGTTTTGTATTCTGAAATAATTTTGAAGACGGCCACGATGATTGAATAATCGAATCAAGCAGATATAATCACCAACATATAAAGTTGAAGCAAACCTTATAAAGATTGTATTTACAGACTCTAAATTTTGTTATGTTAAATCTATTAAAAATCAATATCAAAGAAAGCTTATAATATAATTATATTAATATTATTTAAGTATATACTAAAGTAAAATGCTAGATTTATTTATTCATTTGACTATCCAGTCAATTTTAAGCGACGAAAAAAAAACCAAGGACAAACTGAAATTGATACAAAACTAAAAATAAATAAATCTAAAAATAAAAGTCCTAGTGATTAAATTTATATTACGGATAAATAAAAAGATGTTGTTTTAACTTCAAAAACGACAACGATATTTGTTTTAAATAAAATCAAACTCATATCTGATATTGATTTAAACTAATTATCATTTTTGAAAAACATGTCATAAAAACTGTAGCAATAAATTATTTTATATTCAAATTTTATGATCAGTTTCACTCAATACCACTAGCCGATGTATGGATTCGTCAATTTGGAATATTGTTCGCAATAAACAAATGTATCATTGCATCCATCCATGTATTTACATAATGACTAAGATTTGGTTAATAATCCATAACTAGTGCATGTTGTTTTGTAAAGCATCGAGTACATTTCTTTTATTTAATTTATGCGTTTATTTATCAAATAAAATTTTCAATCGAAAGTCTGAAAACTAAATAATGAAAAAAACGTTACTGGAAATTTCATGAAAAATTAATATCGAAATGATGTTGATTGGATATTAATTTGTGTACAATATACCGTCATCATTCTGCAACTCATGATTGTTTGCATTGTGAACTTCATACCAAATGGCATCTTAGTCATTTAATTTATTAATGTCAAATAACTCGAGTGGAGCTACTGTTTTTTTTTCATTATAACATGTCAGTGGAAACCATTTTGTTTTCTATACTATTTTGAACAAAAAACCTATTTCGGTTTTTGTTTAATCATTCAATTCGACTACCAGTAAAATTTACGAGAAATTTTCAATTCAGTTGATTATATTCATATAGTTGAATATTGTCGGAATCTTTCAATATTTCGTTTTTAATTCATATGAAAAATGATTTATTAGAAAATATTCAGATGGACAGTGTTGGAAAAAATCATTTCCTATATCTTATATTAGGGATTATTAATTTTACAACGATATAATAATCAGATGAATTTAATTAAATTATTTGCTTTAAATATTGATATTCGTGTCTCATTAATGAATTATTATTTACAGCGATAGACACTTATTTTTCATTTTCTCCAAATAAATGTAAAAAAAAAACATTAAATAAAATATTGCAAATGCCGATTTTTATTTTCAAATTTTTGGTTTATAAAATGTAATTTTAATTTCGATTTGATATTTCATTTTAAAAATAAACGATTGGCGCATTTGTTTATTAAGAAAATCCTCGTAAACAAATCCGTATTTCGAGAATGCTTTGTACTGTTCAAAAATAGACTATTGTAGGTTGTTTTAGTCATTGATAGAAATTTTATAATATTTTGTTATTTCTGCAACAGAAAAATAATACAAAGGATTTAAGTGAACATGGAAGAAACATTAGAAAATTGGCAGTTATGTGAATTCATGACTCATACATCATTTAGGCTTCTTGCCCACGCTCAAATTTGTAGTAGTATGTTGAATAATTGTTTCACATGCTTGTTATCAAATTAGTATCAGTTAAAATCAAAGCTTCACATAAATAATCAGTGCAATTTGTCAATTTTTATGTGAGAAATTATTCTTTTAATTGTATTTCAAGACAATTTGACATATAACAATAATATTGTATGAAAATAATTCCATAATGTTAATAAAGAAATATTACAAAATTAAAACAATAAAATTCCAAACGATGCAATTTACATGTTAACAAATTATTTACAACTGATATGTTAATTGATAACATATTTTTGGTTTCATTATCTTGGTTACTTTTAAAAATTTTTTAAAAATTTCAATTTACAGAATAATTATGTTTTCCATGTCCATAATCATTGGGCTTCATTTTTGTTTATATATAGCTTTTAGCTACAATTGACGTGTTTTAATAATATGAAAATGGACGTGTTTGTTATTTCAAAACATTTAATTTACTTTTTCATCACTTCAAGGAGTCGTTTTGAAAAACAATTTTCAAATAGCATTTGAAGATGAGTCCTGGGTGGTGGATTCCAAAACATATTTGAAAATACATCTTCACTATTATTATGAGAACGAGTTATTGCAAATTTATATGTGTTGTAATAAATTTTGATTCCGTTTCGACATATTTTATATTTAATCTGATATTGTAGTAAACAATTATCCAAAATTGTTACGAAATTTTATATTTCTATTTTAGCTCAACTAAATTATAATACTAAATAAGGTTTTAAGCGTTGAAATATATGGTCAAATCATATTGTTCTATCATTGAAAAATGTTTTTAAACATTAACGTTAATTTATATATTAATTATTAATTGAAGAGTTGTTTTAATGCATCACTTTCTCTTATATAAGACAATTTTATATTAAGATAATTATGTAAGGTTCCTGGATTTATTCATTTTATTAAATATTCATTTAAAAACACAAAATTTCGTGTTGGTTTGAAAATTTTTCGAACCCCTACTAAACATTTTTTAGAAGAACTTCAAAAATAAAATTTTCCCTCTTAAATTATGGTAATTGTATATATTATTTCATGAACATTGGACATAAGAAAAATAATTACTTGTACGATCAAAATTATGAATTCTTAAAAAAAATAAACTTTATATACATGTGCGTGTCGGTATCGTGATAAATAATGGCCCAGTTAGAATAATTTCAATTTATTTTCCATGTCAAATAACATAAACAACGAGTAATTGAATAAAACGATGTAACACTACAGACAATTTATTAATAAGCTTAGAAAAATGTATGGATTTACTAATATTCTACAATAATATTTTCGTGCCAATTATTATCATATATATGTCAATTTGGTAAAC
>JBBMOY011114775.1:0-10665 GCA_037951405.1 Platydemus manokwari
TTGTTTTAAATAAATTTATGTACAACAAATTTTTATTTCCAATTTTGTCCGCGAACTTTATTTACAACCTAATATTTACTACTTAATCCTTAATTTTCATTTATCGATGCGCCTTGATTTGGCATGTATTTCTGAACATGAATTATCAATGTTTTTTTCATTTTGTTTATTTAACGAAAAATAAAATATCAATAACTATGACTTTGAAATTCAATGAAATTATGTAACCTTCATATTTAAATTAAAAGAATTTAATAATTTTTCATGACTATGTAACGGAGAAAAATATCTGCTTATTACAAAAAAGAAGTCATAATAATTGTAATAATATTTGTCCATCACAAAATTGGTATGATTTACCAAATAATTCAGTTAGGATTAATTCAAATTTTTTCTAAATTAAATAACAGAGATAAAGATTCAATAAATCCTGCTTTATTTCCGAACATTATATATAAAATGAAGATTTTACCTTTCCTGTAAATAAACAATAGAATGAGAAATATAAATAAATATCTATATAGCTTTCGATAAAGATGGAGGTCGAAATCTTGCTGACGTGTTTACAATCTATGAAGAAGAATAAAAACTTAAATTCTAATTCAAAAAGGGAACTTTTGATATAAAAAAATAAATTAGAAAAATTTATTTCCTTTAAAAATATAATAAATACGGAAGCTGAGGCAAATCAATATTCTAAAATTTTGTTGAATCGAGGTATCAGTGAATTTGATTAACCTTTATATATATAACCTTTATATATATTTCTATTGTTTTTTTTGTAACTTTACAGCCAACATTACTCAATGATATTATTACCAACTTCTAGGGGCATAGAGTCACAAAAAATCAGCATTATGTACATTGAATATGTTCATGATATCTATAGGTTTTTATCTAGCTTATGTTAGAAATGTCTTAGTACTGCTATTGATTCTTTTATAATAATGTACATCTAATGTACTACTTGATATCTATTATCCAATGTTGGAGACATAAAAGCATATCAATGTGACTCATTATTTGTAAAGAATTATTCCATTTTATCCGTCTAATTTATGAAAAATTACATAAGATACCCTTCACCATTTGACCAAGTAAACGAACGAAATAAAAGTATGAAAAAATTGTAAAGAATTCATCTTGAATATGTTTTGCAGCAATGCCTATTGTTTCTAAAGAAACATTGACAAAGCTAGATCAATATTATTGATAACCAAAGAACACATTTTCAGTGTGACTTGTTAAATTTTCTTTGTCAGTAAAAATTTTTTTTATAAAATTTTACTTATTCTTCCAAAGAAAATGATGACAATTCCTCTCTATTGTTACTGTTCAATATTATTACCAACTTATGTTAACATAAAACATCACAAAATATCAGCATTGTGTTTACTGAATATATCCCTGTTATCTATAGGATTTTATCTAGCTTATGGCAGAAACGTCTAGTAATGCTATTGTTTCGTTTATAATGATGCACATCTACTTTACCGCTCGATATCTATTATCCAATGATGGAGAGATGAAACCAAATCAATACGATCTATCATTTACAAGGAATCATTCCATGAAAATGGTAAATTATCTGTCCAATTACATAAGATTTTCTTCAGTTTTTGTCTTAGTAAATGGTTTAAATAAAAGTATTGAAAAATTTGCAAAAAATTCGTCTGAAAATCTTTTACTGCAATGTCCAGACTTTCAGAAGAAATGTTGACAATACTATAACAAAATTAATGATAACCAGGTAATCAATTTTTCTACGATTTTTAACAAATGTTTTATTCCTTTTTAAAGAAAATAATTGTAATTTTTTAATATCTCATTAATAAATTGCTGTAGAATAAATTATTACAAGTGATGAATAAATATAAATTATTTTAATACATCGAGAAGCATGAATGAAAATAATACTAGTACATTAGAACAAGTTGGAATAAGAATAATCCTATAATCCTATTTTAAGAATAAAGTAAAATACTAGTAGCTTTTAAAGGTGGACATTAAAGTGTTTATATTTCAACAAATAGTATTTTAATAAAATAAAATAAATTAAAATATATAATTAAATAAAGAAAAAATTAGATACTCATAAAGAATTTTTGATATAACAAAGTACGTACTTCGAAAACATTTTTAGTTAAAGATTTCATAATAAAAATGGTGTGCAAATTAGATAAAGATATTTACAAAGTTTTCATGAAATAAAATCTTTGCCAATTTATTTATTTAATTTCTTTTAACACATTAAGTGTGATATTGTTTAAATGCATTTGTACTAATCAAAGAAAATGAACACGGTACAATAAAACTTGTATGAAATGAAAATAACGATAGTAATTTATTTATTTAAATTGGGGAGGTAAAACAAATTACATTACCATTTTGTTTTCATAACATGTATTTAATAATGATAATATAATGTTGATAATATTTTTGAAACTATTTATTATTCAAATAAAGTGTTATTTTGGAATGTATTCAATGTCATTATATTAATTAATTTATCTCCGACAAATATTTCAGCCGAATCTTGAAAGGCTTTCAATGCTTGTTAAGCTTTTTATAATTATTTCTAACGTACTGCAAAAAAGTAATGTTTATGTTATGAAATATTTTTTTATTGTCTGTCTGCTCAAATTGTTTTAATAAGCCGTCGTCCAATCGTGCTAATACGTATTGGACGTGCTTTGAGATTTTCCCATACCTTAAAATATTGATTAATCGACGAACCTCCAAAGGAATACAACCAACACGCGTGGAACACATTCCCCTACCAGTTCTCAACTGTACGCCAGGCAAGAACTCAAGGTCGGATGATGAAAATTATCCCTTCAAAAATCTTCAACAACTGGCCGACAGATACGATGTAACAGCACAAGAAGAAATCATTACCATCCCACCCAGTCAAAGCCTATTAGATACAACGCAATACAGGATTCACCGAATACACCTTAATGGTACAAGAAACATTTAAACAACTGCAGCTCACAAGGATATGGGGAAACAGGAATTATGTCCTCGCACTAATTGACACCGGGGCGGATACGACAATCGTCAGCCCACGCATATTAAATCATAACGAGTTAAGCTGTATGCGAGATACCGACATCACCATCACAGGAATCGGTGAAGAAATCGTACGACCAAGCACATTACTGCCTTGTTAAATCCATTTCACCGATCATACAATTATGGTAACAGTACGAGTATGTAAAAATTGTCCGATCGATTGTATAATCGGAAAAGATGCCATGAAGCAATTTAAGGGAATTCACAACGGGAAAACTAATCCGGATAACCAAGGAACGCGACAGAAAAAATCAAGATGTATACATGAGCGACGATTTTTTTAGTCGAACCGCGTACAGAAGTAATATGTTTTGCGCACACTAGCGGGCCCGATGGCATCGATATGGCATTCGAAAAAATGAAAAATTCGTGGATAAAAGCGGCATGCCAATTGGAGCATGTCTTGCAACAATAAAGGATGGAAAAATCTCAATTAGAATAGCTAACCCATCACAGCAACCCCTTCGCATATATGCCGACTCAAAAATGGGGGAAGTGACCGAATACTATCTAGTCTCGCAAGAGGTGGTTACTACATCGTTGTATGGACCCTTGTAAGCATAAAGCCCATACATAACCAGTTAACAGTGCAACAGAATCACAGCATTGCTAAATAAATATGAACAGGCATTCGCCAAAAATGAGTATGATCTAGGCCGGTGTAATCTTTTGCAACATGAAATTGAACTAATTGATCCACATCCCATTTGTCAGAGAGCTTATTGAGTACCGGTAAGCATGGAGGCGGAAATAAAACGACAAATCGATGAATTATTAGAGCAAGGACACATCAGACCCAGCCATTCACCGTGGCGCTCACCTATAGTAATGGTGAAAAAGAAAGGTGGAGCTATGTGCATGTGCATAGACTATCGGAAAGTAAACGAGCAAACACGAAAGGACACGTTCCCACTACCTCTCATCGACGAAATGGTCAACCGCGTCAGAACAGCTGATTTGTTCTCTACGCTTGATTTGAAAACAGGCTATAATAACATTCAGATGGAAGAGAAGTCCATCCCAATCAAGGCCTTCACAGAAGGAAAAGGGTTATACAAATATATCGTCATGACGTTTGGACTCACAGGAGCTCCCGCCACCTTTCAGCGAGCAATGAATTTGATGTTAATGAATATCCAACATGCCATGGTGTACATCGTGCGAATGGGCACGAAAGGAGGTCAAATACCTCGCACATGTAGTATCGGGACAAGGGATCAAACCGGATAGAGCATATATCACGAAGGTAGAACTCTATCCTCGACCAAAAAACATGAAGCAAATCCAAGAGTTTTTAGGACTCGTCAATTATTGCAGGAAATTCATCAGAAACTGCGCAGCTATATCTGCACCACTAACACAGTTGTTACAGAAGAATAAACCCTTCAGACGGGAGAAGGGGCAAGAAGAGGCCTTCACGCAATTAAAACAAGCCCTAATCGCTGAGTCGATACTAAGACATCCGGATATGTCCAAACCGTTTTTAATCATGACCGACGCCAGTGGTTACGCAATAGGAGCAGTGTTAGGCCAGATAGACGACACGACAAGCACCACGAGAAAAACTACGCGGTCATAGAATTAGATGCCCTAACCATAGTGTATGCAGTCGAAAGATTTCGCATTTTTGTCTATGGGCACGAAATACACGTTCTCACAGACCATAGCCCATTACAATGGCTGCTTCAGCACCGAGATACGGTGTCACCCCTCATCAGATGGGCGTTGAAACTACAACAATATAACATAAAAATTTGTTATAGAAAAATGAAGACAAATGGAAATGCCGACGCACCATCACGAGCAGACCCATGTGAATACAAAATCGATAAGGAAAATGTGTTCACTGCCCTATACTCGTTAACACATGACAATAATACGCAAGAGCAATAGCAAGGAGAACACTTATCCTTTCGAAAGACCCATTGGCGCATCCGGCAGAAATATTACTGGTCAGACATGAAATCACACGTAAGACAATGGTGTCAATCTTGCCAGGTTTGTCAAACCCGGCTAAACACGGGAAACAGACTGAAGGTACTATTGAAGCCATTGCCGGTACCCAGCGCACCAATGGAGAGATTAGCCATAGACATAAATGGTCCCCTACCACTAAGCAGAAATGGGAATAAGTACATTTTAATGTTTACAGACCACTTAACTCGATGGTCAGAAGCATTCGCACTACCGGACAAACAAGCTCGCACCATTTCCAAGACATTTGTTGAAGAGATCGTGTATAGATACGGCGCTCCGCGTTGTTTATTTACCGATTGAAGTACGGAATTCATCAATAAAACATAGGAAGCCATTAACGCGCAATTTAAAATTACAAAATTAACCACCACGGCGCATCATCCCCAGTGTAATGGGCTAGTGGAAAGGATAAATTAAACCCTAGTGAGCATGCTCACTTCCTACGCCAATTCAAGTCAAATCAATTGGGATGTCCATATATCCTCATGTCTATATGCATACAGAGTAGCAGAACAGGCTAACACACTCTACTCACTATTCTTCCTTATGCACCTTTGGAACAGCAATATGCCAGTAGACGTAGAGATAGTGCCCAAACTATCACAGTATATGGACGAAGAGGACTACGTGTACGTGATGAAAGAAAGACTCTCAGAGGCTTGGAGCAAAGCCCAACTAAAAATAAAATTCGTCCAGGAGCAAATGAAAGATGCTCACGACCAGGATGCCAAACCTCATAATCTAAAAGTTGGAGACAATGTCATGCTGGAGAGCAAGGCATGCAAAAAAGGGGTATCACTTAAATTGATCAGACCCTTTAAAGGACTATACGTCATTGAACAAGTCTCAGATGTCAACCTAGTAATACGAGCATGTGGAAAGGGCACGACGGAACCTATATGGGTTCATGCCAATAGATGCAAAAAATATATTCCCACAGAATCCTCAATAGAGACGGTCGCGGGAAAACAACGGAAAGAGGCCACCAAGAAGCCGAAAGCAATAACATCCCATACCGGACAATCATCTCATCGATATCCACTCGGATCTTTAGCGGTGTTAACAATCTTAAGCATGTTGTCGCTAACCTCGGCAGAAATGGCAGCATTGATAGAACCGTCTCATGTCATACGATGGAACGATTTTTTGGATAAGTATTCATGCAGCGGACACGGCCGGCTATATCACTAGAGCCAGTGTCGAGTCGGAAAAGGGTCGAAATGACAGTAAGCTTATAAAAAAATATTATAAATTCACGGATTTGGTACCACAAAGCGTGGTCACCTTGACAATAACCCAATGGAAATGGGACCCTCACACATGGTATCGAAGGAAAATTGAACCAGACCGCATACGCTGTCAAAGAAAGGTTGAAATTAAAATGAAGGCATATACAAACAGGCCTATGTCTTGTAAAATGAAGCCGAAATAATCATAACCAAGATGAGGAGCAAGCGTGGTATGATCATCGGAACCATAACTAGTCGAGATATAAAAGACTTTTTCATGCTAACGGACAAGAGGTAGAGAACACCTCGAGACAGATGTGTCACATACCGGATACGGTTGAAAGTCGTAATTTCACCAACAAAACATCTTGTATCGGGAGCAAGTCAAGTATGTTGATCCGGACCCTGGCTGTTACAGGAACTTTAAGCAGTCATCAACCACCAAGATAACAAGCACAACAGTGAGACCAGCGCACAGGATTCAACGACCATCTTGGTTTAAAGCTCGCGACAAAAAGAGGAAACGGATAACAGTTAAATAGGAGACAATCCCGGAGGACTTAACAACGGGACTAATAATACTAAGCAACATCACACACAGTATGCAAGTCAAGACACAAAAGAAGGACAGGAGGTAGCAGAGAATATGGCAATAATCCTGACTACCTGCCTAATTAGTTTAGCAATAATCGTGCCCATCACGATATGTGTCATGCTACACCTCGAACAGAGGGAGCATCAGTACGTTGATGAAACGTACTATGCCTCGACAGTATAAAATAAATAAATCTACGTACCTTAAGCCTTATATATGTATGTAAATAAAATATCCCTATTATAAATGGGATGACAAAATAGCGAAAGCAATATTGATCATTCCAAACCGTTCATCTCAATCATGATAAAATTGTTGTCTCAACATTATTACTTCTGCTAATGTGTTATTATTTTTTAGAAATCATCAACTCAGAAGCCATCCACTCAGAAGCCAGCAAACAGGCCAGCGATGCAAAGACAACCAATTCCTCTGCATAACTACAACATTTCTTCCTCCCCCACCAATCTCCCAGTGTTTGCAAGTACATATCGAAAAAGGCTCCTGGGAAGAGCTATCACCAATTAATGCTCCAACATAGAGCTAGAGGCGAGCGAATAAAATGCTTCGCCGACCATACGCGGCTGCCAAACGACCTCAAGTTTAGGACGGCACGGCAGTCATTATGGAAGTTGCCGGAAGACAATAAGACAATACCGCTTCCAGTGGGTGTATGGAAACAAGTTCATGTTTACTTGCACACCACTACGGAGCCCGTGTCAATATGGATGGGTGTTGCCGAGGAAATGATAGAATTGGCACCACACTACACCTTCGACATAGATATCTGCGACCAGAGATTGTGCAAGGCCACCATAGAAACCTTCGCACCAAACACAACTCTGGTAATGGAAAGAGAAGGACCCGAACAAACTGGGTACCACTCTCTCTAAGAGAGGTGTACTCGTACCACTCATTTATCCGCCAGAAGCTAAGTGTAGTAGAAATCAGGAAACAATTATTAATTCTCAATACCCGAATGGTAGCCACAGTGGATATGACAATACAGCAGGCAACCGAAAACTCATTAGTTGCCGTAACAATCATTGATTACTGGAGCCAAGTCATCAAATTAGCAAAAGGGACTCAACTGACGATTGTTATGATTTTTCAACTTTAATTATTGTGATACTCATCAACCTTCTGTCTCTTGTTGCTATGTTAAGACTCCATTATGGGTATGCATGTAAATAATTTAAAAAAATAATAATTAAATTATGTAAAGTGTAGTTTCCTAAACTCTTTCAATGTTGACCGTCTTACTTCTAATCTTTAAACTGTAATTAATTTTCTGGACGAAAATCCGAAGAAGTGATGTGATATATCACCATAGCAACACTAAATTCGAAATAAAATAAATCATCAAATCCGACGAACGCCCACATTAAAAATTTCTATAAAATAGCGGGCAACGTAGGCGATTTGCCACAAAATTTTTGCCTCAATACATCATAGATTGGGATTGAAAATTTCCACAAAATTTTTTCCCCCAAAAATTCTGTATTCGTAAGTTGGATACATTTCTCGGCATTGTCAAATCCTCAGCCACCTTCGTACATTGTTATCTTCATTCCTGTATATATCATGCCTTCAAGTCTCATCAAATTTACATTATGATGCAATCAGTAATTTTTACAATTAATTATATGAGTATCGTGCAAACTCGAAAGAGTTTGTACTGATACTCATTCTTAAAAATCATTTAGCGGGACAAAGGCTGGAGCATTTGTACCTAGTTCATCGTAAGCTGTAAAGCCGCAAGGATTTGCAGACGTCATCTTTAATTTATAAGTTAAAATCACATCTCTTTTAGTTTATCGTCCGAATCAAGGAGGCACTTAGTTCATTACGTCGGTTTGTTTTAAACTCTTCAAGATACGACACTACTCTCTGTCAAATTCTTGCACGACACATTCGTTAATTTTTATTATGATAAACGTATTGTATTACGATTTCGTTACCATTCTTATCATTACTATATTTTACAGTATAACGACACGCAACCTATTTACTGATTAAAGTCGGATTATTGGTGGAATAATCATTATTCCGGTTCTAATAATCACTTAATAGTGCATAGATAATTCATCGAGTTCTGCTAGTTGAATTATCTCTTAGAATCACTCACCAGATACTAATTAACACAGGCTAGTAGGATTCCATCAAAACCAATAAAGACCCACGTAACATTTGAGCCATTCTTGGGGTACGGTATCATTGGTGAGAAATTGACAAATAAAATAAACAGAGTTGCATTTGAATCGTGTTCTATGATCTTCTCCATTATTAATAGCGACGTTAGTAATGAAGTTGGAACTGATTTCTATTTTTTCTAATTTTCTCTAAGAAACTGAATCCTAAATTTGTAGTCCGTTGTAGATTAGTCTGAGAAGTGCAACTTTGATGGTTTTACAAGCTTTTTCGAGCTAATCTAGATATCTAAAATGATGTTATTGCAGCTTGAACGATAATCAACATTTGTGGTGGGTCATTAGCACTGGCTACTGTGTTTTCAATTTCTTTCACCAGCATTAAATGTGTTAGATAACTAGTTCCTGGCTCATTATTAAGTGACAGTTTGCGAAATATTTGGATATTGTTTGGTTTTTGAAGGAATGGAGTATGAAACACCACTACTTCATTAATGTGGTCCAGGACGTGTGGGTTGACTAAATGCCATAGTTGGATCATATCAGTTGCTTTGAACTATCTATAAGTTAAGAAAGTTTGAACAGGATGGATTCTTTGACTTAGTGTTTTATTAGATCAGTGAGTCCAGCTTATACCATATTGATTTCTGGCCATATGATAAGTATTGGGATGCAGGATAGATAAAAGAGGCGAATGATTGAGGTTGATCAATAATATATAAATTCTAATGTTTACCAAATCACATTGGATTAACTATAAAGCTTTTTTCCATATTGAAGTTTTTGAAATTGAAATGTTAGATAGAAACTTTCGACATTGCTTTGAGTTGTGTCGAAGTCTTCAGATTTTCTAAATGTGTACTTTCGATTTAACATGTCTGCTTTACATTGTTTAAATGATGTGTTTAAATATGATTACATTATTGATCAATAAAATGTAAAACTAATCAAAAAAATTATATTATTAATTTTAAAATTGATGAAAATGAGAAATAAGGGATAAAGTGATTATTTGATATATCATATTCTTGAGCTGTATAAAATAATATTCTAGAGGGAATTCACAACAAACATTATGCATGCAATTCCACCCAAAAACACCATATGAAAAAAATAATTATCAATTTTGATATCTTTAATAACTCCATCCGATGTTATTAGAGGTAACTGAAAATATAGATTTAAAACATGATAATGGAAATTTCAAAAAAAAATTGAACAATACCAGAACATGATAATTAATAAATTAGATAAACACTGGTACATAGCTTATGATAACGAAACTGAAATGAAATTGAGAGGAAATGTTATAATATATCATGTAATATTGGGTTTCTACTTTGTTGTATTATATTGAATTACAATAGTTAAAATTTCGAAATTGTCTGTGCAAGTTAATAATTCGAATTTAAATATTTAAAAACTTCATCTTCCAAATGTTCATTGAAATAATAATTTTAAATATTGTAAATTATTTTGATATTTTTCAAAATTGTTATAAAAATAAACCTTTTTATTGAAATGTTTTGATAGTCAGAAGGCGCCAAGTCTGGGCTATATGTCGGGTGGGGCAGAACTTCCCACCCGCTATTTTCTAAATAGGTTTTAACGGGTTGAGCAACATGTGGCCGAGCATTGT
>JBBMOY011114886.1:0-10665 GCA_037951405.1 Platydemus manokwari
AATTTTGAAATAAACAATTTCTATTTTGATATTTTATAATAATTAATCATTTTCATAACAGAATTTCAAGATAATAGATAAATTATATATTATTATTACCAAGTTCGTCTAAAAGATTCGAAGAATCCGGCACCAAATGTTCATCGGTGATTTCTATGTTTGATACTTTGATATCACTTTTTTCTGGAGATATTAAATTCAATGAAAGAGGTCGTTTGACTGATTTTTTTGAAATAAAATTCAAATCTGGAGATTCATTATGAGGTGTTAGATTAGTGGGTAAATTAGGTGCCGCTTGTTTCAATGAATTCGAATCATTATTTGTCTCTTCGACTGTTGCAATACTGGGTAGACCGAATAAACTATTCGGTCGTAATTTCTTCTTTGGTGGGACATGAGATAGAGTTGGGGATGGAATTATTTTACTACTAATATTTTCAGTTGGGATACTATCAACGAACTCTGTCGACGGAATAACGGCTGGATCGGATTGTGAAAAACATTCGATATGTATATTAGTCTTAATAAATTGTTTTGAAGATAAATTATTCTCTTCATCACCAACCGTGGGTGTTAAAATAATTTTATTTTCATTCATTTCAGTTCTCTCGTTGGGATATAATAATTCTTCAGTCACCGAATCGATTATATTGGTGTCGGTGCAAGTTGGAGTGGGAAGTTCGGCTATATCATTAATCTCAGAGAGCTGAGAAATGTTACGTTCAAGAGGTAAATCTACGGGATAAAGTTCTATACTTGTTTTCAAAGAATTATAACCAGAAGAATCGGAAAATTCATATATATTGTTACCTATAATAAAAAATATTCAAATTTGATCACGAATTAATACAAAAGCTATAAAATCAATTTAAATACTTAAATAACGTAATTATATATTCATGATAAATAAAATAAAAAATCTTTTGTCGTACTCGAATTATCTTCATTCTCAAATTCATCTAATAATTTGTCTAAATCAGTTACAAATTTTTCCATTATTCATAGTACAACGTAATTTTGATAAATGTGTCTTCGTTTATGTAAAACTACATAAATTTTTAATAAGAAAATATATGGAGAAAGAAATTCGCATTCTTATAGGGTTATAACATTAATTATGAAGTAATAAATTGTAATTCAATTAATTTGATTCAAATCTGATAATTTTAAAAAATAATCATACATTTATTTTTCAATGATTGATTTAAACAAATGATCAAATTAATTGCAAATTTTAAAATAAATTAAATAATTATTCATATCATCTAATACTAAATTTTAGTAATGACGTTGGCTATGAAAAAATTGATGAAATGAGTATAAGTAAAAAATTATTACTTAATTATAACCGATTATCTAATGTTATTCAATTTTTATCAATATATCTAATTATTACCAATATATTAATATATAAACTATTTGCATTTAATGTTTATTAATATATTCATACTTAAGTGTTTCATACTAATCCTGTAGTATTAGATAATAATTATAACATTTATATTTATAAATTAAACAATTCGAATAAATATATTAAAAAATTAAGATTTATTATACATAAACATAACTATCTCAATGACGTCGTGACACAAGTCGACACGTCGACTTTTAGATTGAATTCTTAAGATCAATGATTCAGATATTCTGATTCGGGATTTCTCAGTTCGAAGTCTTCTCATTTGCTTTGCGACAATGCCAAAGAGTTCTGCTATACACTACATGTTTTGACTGGTCTGTGCTGGAAAGTTAGCACTCGATTCCAACAACCGTTATTTTGTTTCCTTAAGTCAGTACGTGCCATCTCGAAGCTATGCCGTTATCAGGGGCCATGATATAAACGTGATTTGCTTCATGCAGAGTTGAATTTTTGATAAAACATTGTTGTTGTTGAGATTCCTAAACCCAAACACACCGAAACAGATTACATCGAAGTGAGTTTCGAATCTAAATTTCCGTCCGATCTCCTTAAAAATGATTTTGTATTTCTGGTGATAGAGAAATCGATGAAGTCGCTTTTGCGAAAGGAATCTTGAGATTGACGATGTAACCTCGAATTTTGATTTTGTTACAGATCGCCAAGTTCTGTTGTAGTTTTCTCGCAGATTCCGATGTTGTTATATTAATGTTCGTGTCGAAACTGAGTGACTATAGGTAATTTCTTAAATGATTTAGGATTGAATGTGAGATGTTTTGAAGATAGTTGTAGCGCAGCCAGGTAGTGCAAGAAAGTACGACCCTTATTTATTATTCTGCTTTGCAGTGTCGCAGAATGTTAATTTCTTTGCTTTGATAAAGTACTACTTGTAATTGAGCTGTAGGAAGTTATAACGCGTGTGATGGGGTGAATGTCTTAACTTTCAGAGAGTTCAGTTGGATCAGTCTTCCCGGTATTTTCATTGTGGCCAATGATTGAAAAACGACATGAACACTGAGTCATACAAAATATCTGAGACTTTGCTACGGCTGTCTTCTGAGAAACGTATGTCTTCTCTTGCAAGAGAGTGACATTTAGTAGGATTTGATCATTCAGTCGATTTGAAGCTTCTTAAGTTTTTGGGAAGCAAACCCCTTATTGTTTCAGCAGGTTGTGGAAGTTTTTTTATTAGATGCAATTTTATCTGATATCTAGATGAGTGCGCTTGATAAATCGATGCCTTCGTTGAGTCTGAACTCGATTTGATTTATTAGGTGTTTTATAGAAAATATTATAATAATAAAAAATTACAAAAACTTAAAAACAAAATTCGATAACAACATTCGGAATTAATCATTACTTACAATTAGTCAGTAGTGACTAATTTAGAATTAACCTGACAAATCACACGTTTTCATGGAAACTTGAATTATTCAGCAATAAAACCATGGCAACGTCAGAAATTTCCGAGGAAACATGACTATGTGTTTTCAAGCTTAGTTGTTAGTTCATTATTCAAAGGTAGCAACGCATATTGCTAAAGCCGAAGCTCAATGGAAGATTTTGTAAGCATTGGAATTCATATTTAAATTCATTTTAATCCGAAATGGTAAGCCTTTTTGTCATGTGTGACAGGAGATTGGTTGAAAAAGAGTAAATCGCAATCTACGAAGTCGTTATCATTTATTTAGTTTTTATTCGGAGTAGGAAGCACTTAGACCCTTCGCCGATTTTATTTTCTTCAGGGCATAAAGCTTCCACTTTTAACCTAATTAATAATATATTGTAAAACTGCTTATAAATAAAAGTATTATTCATTATTCATACTTGTTATTATTTATCCATATACATCATTTATAACCACAACCTTTTTTCTGTGAAGAGTCAAATTTTTGGTGGATATCTATTAATCTGCTTTTGACGGACTGAAATAAAATAAGATTTGAATAATTGGGATTGTCTTATTGATTCGAATTATTATTATCAACGGAGTATTATAATATTCCACCAATATTAATTTGAATCAACCACACACCTTTGAAAATATAATAGAGTGATGTTTTCGTTCTCAGTGACAAACAATAGGTAAGTTACCATTGTTAGGATTAACATTTTCCTTAAAATTTTTTCGACAAGAAATTCATCGATACATTGGGTTTTTTAAAGATAGTGTAATTAGATAGAAACACAATATTCACAAAAACAATATTTAAAAAGATTTACTTAATTGATAGATTTTCTTTTATATTCCTTGCTATTGGTGCATGACGACATCTGTTCTTTATTGCAGGTGTTTATTGATCGAAACATGAAATCCAAATAGTCTGTTTGAAAGCCTCTCATTGGCAAAATTGGAAGTGTGTGTTATTTGACTTTTTGTTTCATTATAGGACTCATTTCAAGGTTTTTAATTTATTTAAAAATTTGGAAATTAGTGTAAAATTAATGTGTCACAAAAAGTTCTTAGAACATGGTACGAAATTAACTGATATAATATTAGTAACTGTTTATATAAATGGCATTACTGTCATATTTATTGATCGATACATAACATGAAACATTTTTATTAAATTTATTGCAAACTAATTTATCATTAATAAAATAAACTAATTTTTTTACAGTGTCAAATGACACTGCGTTTGCAAAATTTAAAAGCAAAATAAATAAAACTAAAAAATTAAAAATAATGCAGATAAGCATATTACAATATGTTATTCTTTATAAATTTAAAATAATGCAAAAATAGCTTAAGAGTGTGTAAATAGAAAGAAGTAAGAACCATGATGCTTAATTTAAATAATTAATACATAATTGTTTTACTTAATCATTTATTTTTTCTTATTTTACGATTCATTTAAATATTTTGTCCTAATTTTTTTTATAGTATTTCCATTAAAAAATAATGTTTTGTAGAAATTTCATGCTTTCATGTTATCATAATTTTATTTAGTTTTCTTAGTTTAATAAAATTATTATTCAATTATATTTTTATTAGCAAAAATGAATTGTGATTTAAATTTAAATTATCAATTATAGTTCAAATTACTACAAAGATAAAGAAGGTATTAGAAATACATAATATGGATACTCCTACAAGCATGAAGACTGCGCTTGGTTCTCTTCATAATGAATATAAAGGGAATTTTAATAATGATACCTATCAATCTTCTGAATCTCATGATCAAAACTCAGCAATGCAAAATACTGATTTTAGTGATAATAGTGATAATAGTGATCACAAGAAAAAAGAAACATTAAACATTTTTGATTCAACCAATAATAGTTCTCGTTTTCGTGCAAAAAAAGAAAATACCGATTATCGAAGTTTACAAAATGAGCGCGCATCAGTCCATTCCTTACCTATTTATCAAAATAATTCCTATTACGAAATATCTAATAAAAATAATAGATATCGTTTGTCAAAATGCGATGGTAATTCAGTTATAAATTTTAATTATAATATAATTAGTTAATTATGTTTATCATCAAATCTGTAAAAATGAAATTTTGGAAATGATTAAATGTGTTGGATAGTAAAAATATAGTAAAAACAATCAACTTTGCTTTAAAATTGTTATATATCTTATATAAAATCATGAAAATTTTATTTTTTGTGTGTAATTTGTTGACATCAATTTGAAAATGTTAATAGTGTCCTCTATTTTCGACTTGTATTTGAGTGAATTATAAATAATAAAAAATTCAAAAGAAAATATAAAATATATCATCTTTTAAAAGATTTAATAAATTTTTTCCTCCAAAAATTAATTATTAGACAAAATTTTAAAATATATTTTTTATAAAATTAACAAAACATTTTCTCTCAATATATATATACTAAAGAAACTTGGCGTTAAGGAAAGTGGTCTTAAAATACTTTTTTTAATTTGTTGAGTGTATTGCAAAAAATTATGCAGTTTATTTAATTATATTCTTTAAAAATATTTTGAATTTTTTATTTAAGTATTTGAGAATAATTTCAGTTGTTTGAAATCAAATATTGAATGTAATGGAGCTTTAATATATTCTAAAATTTGATTATTTGAAAAAGAGATCGAAGTAGGTTGAATTGTAATTTAATGAAAATTAGTGAGACGTCCTTTTTAACATTAGAAACAAATGAAGAAGTGTGTACTTTAAATTTATGCAATTATTAGATTAGGGAGTTTAATAAATCGATTGACAATTTGAAGTTTTTTATAATGAGAATAATGAAATTGGCTTTGCAATCCTGTTTTGTCGCTATTCGACATATTAACAAATGAGCTATCAACTGAACTATATGAATAAATCAATCATTAACAAATGGAAGATAAATATTTTTCAAAAAAATCATGATTGTATAAAATTTGTTGATATCTTCATGTGTTCTTATTTCTTTGACAATCCTAAAGGATAAAATCACAATATAAAAGATGACATTTATAGAATTTTTTATATATTTAATTGATGATGAATCAGACTGGATCAATTATTTTTTCATTGTAAGAATTACAAATGAGTTCTAAATTTTATTTATCAACATGACAATGTTAACCATTAAAAATTTTTCATCAATCAATGACAACGAGAAATTGAAAAACATGACACCGAACAATGATTAATTCATAGAATTTTGTTAAAAATTGATTTTTACATGAAATCTGAGAAAAACGGTGATAAAATTATATTAAAAAATTCATTCTTATCAAAGTAGGTCAAAGAACTCCTTTTTCTTAAGTAAAGCCGAAAATGGTTGCTCATTTCAAATCGATAATTATTTTCAATTAGAGAATTAATGGGATGATAAAATTTGTATTTTCGAATTTAGGTTTTATTTTTAATTTCCTCGGACATGTAATATAATAAAACCAAATAAGATCAATAATGTTTATTATTAACTCAGCATTGTTCGTTTAGTATAGATAATAATTTCATCAAATATAATATATTAATACAAAAAAATATTCGAAAAATTACCAAATTTTATGAAAATCAATTATTGTACGCGTCTGTGTACTCAATAGCATTTACTGATATGAATTTTGTCAGGAAATTTATTTTTCAGTCATCTTATGAAGAATGTTTTCAATATAATTGAGATCATTTTAATAAAACAAAAATCAAAAATATTATTCAGTAATATGAAAACAATATATTAATAATAAAACTAATGGAAATTTATGAAACAACGAATCCTACATAAAAGCATGTCAAAGTTCTTTTTAGAAACTTAAATTATGAGGTTAAATTTGTATTATTTGAGTTTTTATAATCATGATCTATAATTCATGGAGAGCACAATTTTCTGTTTGTGAAAGCTTATACGATTGTTTGGAGCAATAATTTATCATTTATTAATTTTTATTTGTATATTTTTCAAACAGTTCTATTTTTATTTTGATGATATTTTGAAATATTATTTTAATTAGTGTGTGAAAAATTATAATTATCTAATGAAAGATAAAATATAAATGCATATAAATAATAATAAAAGCGATTTTATTTCATTTTGCGATTGTCATGATATTGCGTGTAAGACGTTTTTATTTTTCAGGTGTTGACTCAAAGGGTAGTATAAGGGTTGGTTTTGACAACCCTGAAGGATATGTAAGTTATTTGAACTATGAAAATAATTATATTAAATCAACGGTTATTTTATATATGAATGAATATCCAAATTTAGTTGACACAGTTCCATTATTACGAGTCGTATGGTTATCATTAAAAATCATTTTGATAATAGCTAGGATATCGATTATATTGAATAGTGGATATTAACAGGGGCTGGATGATGCATATCAATATAAGCTTGATTGAAGCAATCTAAAATTATAAAACAAATCATGATTTCACATTATTTACAATTTTACATCTCTAAATGATCAATATTTGATTCTATTGCCGTTGTTTATTTTACAGTCTTAAGTTGTTATCAAAACTAATTAAAGTTTATTTTTACTCATTTATCATGTAAATTTTACATTACTGAAGCTAATCATTCTATCCATATTTAAAGTAGACATCTAACATACATTATATATACCGTGCGATTCATAAGTCTCCGTCTCTAAAACTAAAATAAAACAACAAAACACAATATAATTTACCCTCACATTGATTGATATTAATTATTATTCACTGATTAATGTACTTCTTATTTCTTATAAATCAGTTACATTATTACAATATGGTGGGAACAGCTGGTGATATTAAATTTTCGCTTGCAGATATAACGTTTAAAGTTAGCTATGCAATAGTGTACCAGAGTAGTGCCAAAGCTTGTCAACTTTTAGCTATGGAATTATATCAAAGATTGAGTTTATGCAATCCATAACAATTATACAACGCTTAACGAACTTTAAAAATCAATTTCACATGAATTAATAAACACCAATCAAGAAGTCGTCCGTAAATGTTATTCAAACTTCAGGAAACGATGCAAACTCTGGTTGGAGTAAGATGGTGAATATTTTGAACAGTTGCTATGAAATTACTTATTATTTACCGTTATTTATTCTTACTGTTATTGTGTTTTGTTGTGAATTAAAGTAACTCAATACATTTAGTTTGTTCTTAATGTTGTTTTATTTTAGTTTTAGAGACGAAGACTTATGAATCGCGTTGCATATATATGCATATATATATATATATGTCATTAAATTTTTTCAAAGTTATGCTGGAAAATCTTATATCATGAACTATTTTCTTAGTTTGTTTAACGAAAATTTTCTAAAGATCAAATTTAGTTTAGAATTTTCCATCAGAAATTCACTATCGAGACAAAAATGATATAAATAAATTCCAGCTCTGAAATTTGAAACCATCTACTGTGATTCAAGCACAATGTTTTCGTGTCCCTCTTAGAGAATCTTGACAAAAACCCACTAAAAATAGCGAAATTATTAGATAAAAAAATAATAGAAATAATTGTTAAAAATTTCCCTTAGAATTATGAGAAAAATAGTGATGCAATCAATAATTATTATCGATTATTTTCATTTACTGTGATCATCAAATTTCGAAAATTAAAGTTTTAATTTCTTTCTCTCTTTAGAAAAATTGATTTTAATGGAATCAATATTATTTTATCGTTAGCCTGAATGTAGTCCGACAGGAAACATTATCAAATCGTCGATAAATTGCTAAACTCACTATGATGATTGTATTTTTTTTATTGATTCACAATTACAAATGCTCTCAACAATTCTTCTACCCTAGTCAAGCATTAAACTTAACCGAATGATGAATATTTTGTCATATTTTCGGATGAAGTTTTCTTATTAAACAATGATTTGCAATTTTCATGACACACATTCATTGATAAACAAAACCTGATCCACAATAAACTATTACCAGTAGACAGTTGTTTCGAGTACGCCTTCGATATTTGATATGAATTACAACTAAATCGGATGCCAGACATCATCAAATGATAGAATCACATTTATCTAGTGGGATAAGATGGAAATTATCTGATAATTGGTAGATTTACAAATTAAACCAAGGCAAATCTATTGATAATTGTTTTCAATCAAATATTTTATTATAATCGTTGTTATTGGTTGATAAGATGCGACACAATTCATCATAAATAGAATGTGATATGAAATGTCATTTTATAACATTCATCAATATACATGATTTCGGGTACCATTTAAAAAGTCAGGAAGCCATTTTCTGGAAAAGTCAATTTTGAATTGTTGATTAAAAATCAATTTTGTGTCAAATCTGATAAAGGCTGGAATATGTTAAAAAAATAATTATTTCACCTTTTTAAATCTGTTGAAATTATTGAACTACTGTGTGTGAACATATTTCTGATTGGTTTATTACACCCTGTACATTAATAGTTCAGCAATAGTTCTGATTTCCAGAAAAAAGCTAGAGATCATCCATGATTCGTGTTTGTATGCAATTTTATGTGGGGATAATATCGAATGAGATGATAAATGGGCATAAATGAAGAAAAGTATTATTTCACATAATTTTAATGTAATGATTTTTCGTGTGTTATTTAATTTCAAAATCTATTTATAAAGATATTTTCATCAGATTTTGACATAAAATTTAATTGATGATGAACAATAATGAAAATAGAGAAATTCTATCAGATAAGCAACAATCACGATTTAATGTCGATTCAATGTTTTAAATACAGATCAATACTTTAATTTTTATATTTATCTGACAATGTGCTCCTCTAGGATTGTCACATTTTGACATCGAAATACAAAGGAGAAAACAAAACAAATTTTGTATAACAATAATTTTTGAAATATTTATTTTAATTTTTGAATAATTTTGTGTAATTTGATTTATTTATTGATATCTCACATTTTTATGATGTCAAGTAGGACCTAAAGAGAACCGTTAAACCAAGTTTTTATTCTAATTACAACGTCTCTATATGAATTTTTGAGTTTTTAAATTTACATTTCATTACGACCTACTTTTAATCGTTCTTCAAATAATAAAATTCTGGTAGATTTCGAGGCTCTAAGATATTATAATTTTATTTCAAATCATTAAAATTCTTCTTAAATATTAAAATAAAAAATTCTAAATGTTTTTAAAGAATATAATTAAATAAACTATATAGATTTTTGTAATAAATTCAGCAACTTTAAAGCTTTATCTTAGGTCCCCTTTTTAACTTGAGCTGATAAATGAAATGATTCTAAGATCATCAAAGTTTGTTAAATTTATTGGACATCTAATTTTTGGTTTATATTTCTTCAAAATCAAATGAGGCAGGCAAGATGTTTCGGTTATTGATTTAAGAAATATTAGAAAGAATATATGGACATTTATATAACGATGAAATATCTTTTCTTTCGATTTCATTATTGATAACCATACTTGTTGTTTTTTCCTAATAAATCAACTCATTGATAAATAGATTCAATTATTATTTTGAGTTGACTCAATGTTTATAACATATTGTGCTTCTTATATTACATGAATGCTTCAAGAAATAACTGGAATTTCCATTAATTTAATGACAGAATCATCATGCCATTTATCTCAATGATGACAATTGCCTTGGTGATATTCATATTTCAATTTTTAGCTCGGGATCTTTTATAATACAACTTCCATATTGGATGATAACTTCTCAAAGAAGAAATCAAATCTTAATAAATAATTCAATCTCAACATCTTCCTAATAACTCCATTACTTATTATTTATATACAAAATGACACTTTATTAGAAGAAAGATAGGTTCCTAACAATTCGTCTAGAACAATTGAAAATACTATTAATGTTA
>JBBMOY011114997.1:0-10664 GCA_037951405.1 Platydemus manokwari
AATATTTTCTTATGAGTTATGCTTCTTCAAATATGTGCATGAAAATCGGACATTTCATATGGGACAACCTAATAGTAGATATTATTATAATTTCTATTAATATTATGAGAGATCATATAAAGCTAAAATATAATTGCAACTGATCCCCGCGTCTACGAGATAAGAAATGGTGATGTAGTTGCATTGTGAATGTGCGAGAAATGATCGTGATTTATAATCCAACTACTTGTGAATTATTAAATGTTATATTTATTGTTTTCTCTCATAATCATAATTCTACCCATTTTAATGTGTATTTTTAATTACAAAATGTTATTTTACTTTCATTAAAATTCAAAATAGATTTCCGGACAGAATCTATAAGCATGACAAACATTGGCTTAATGTGTTCATTGAAGTGATTGTGGAACACAGTGAGTGCCTCATTAGCTAGAATCAATGACAAACAAATCAAAGCTTTCTCCAATTATCTTGGTCAAAGTGAAAAATGAGTAGAAATTTTTCCATACATTAACAGATTTAAAAATTATAGTATTGGGTTTCGATGATAGTGAAAATGTCACGTTTATTATTATCAATGATCTTTCAAAAGTTAAATGGGGAAATTAATATCTTGAAAATATTATTGCCAGTTACCTGTTTAAATTAATGCGATTTAATTATAATTAGAGTTCCATCATTGCGTATATTGGAAACCAAAAATATTTCTATTAAAAATAATTCTGTGCCTAAATTTCTTAGCTGTCTTTCTTATATTTTATGAAAACTGTAAATCGCTACTATTATATAAAACAAAAGTCAAGACAAATTATTTATCAATGACATTTTATATAAAATTAATTCTTTAAAAATTCAATTCCATTTAAATTTCTCACAGCAATCCCGATAGACTGATAAAAAAGAATATCAAATACCTTGATCTTCTCTTCTCTATTCAATATCAAATGAAAACAACCAGACTCTTGATCAGTCATATCGTTTGAAAGCTCCATTATTTCTATCAAATATCATTATTCAATTTTTTTAAATTCTTTAGATTGTCTTTAAATTTATCGGTATATTCGCTCGATTTTGTCAGCCTCTGACAATGGTTTGAAATGTTTTACTATTGAAAAAGTCTTGAAGTTCAAATCAACCAGAAATATCTCTATACGAGTTATGAAACATAAATGAAAAATTCATTTCATTGTCAAGTTTGTCTGAACTGATTTTCACATAAATATCATCGGTAAATATTGTATGACGTTTCGAAGCAAGGTTATCAAGATTTGCGAGAAAATTTCATTACCAAACCTAAGTAAATTTGTGTATCACTTGTGTAGTCATTTGACAGTTGATATGGTTGTTAAGCTGACCTTTTGCTAAGCGGAAAGAGTAACAATATTAAGAAGAAAATTATGTAAGTGGAAAATTTTAAAAAACACAAAAAAGAAGGCATCGATAGTTGTAATACTAACAAGTCTTGCTCTATCTAGCTACATTTCCGACGTACAACTCATGATTTATATTTAAATTACGAAACCATCATATAAAATAATAATTGAAGCCATTGTTAATGCTTAAAATACAAAAGAATTCCTCTGTTAAAAATTCTGATTGTCATGACAATTACTTCACCTCGAGTTATCGTTACACCTTTAAATCTAATCATGGTATTCTTGATTTCGATGTTAGAAATACTCGCAATGCATTGACAATGATTGGTATCGGTTGCAAATTCGATTTACTTCCTCATTGATTATACATTTTTAATCGACTGGAAAATCGATTCCGTCTCAAAATAGATTAGCAATTGATCTGCTAATTTTGTAGACATTCAATTATGTGTCATCAAAAATGGATTTCCACTGAATTTATTACTCGTATTCCTAAATTACTATAATTTATCTATGGCTACGGTATATTGTGGAAAGAATATTTTCGACCAGGAACCAAATACGATCATCCTTCTAAGATTTGAAGAACTTTTAGATATTCTAACAAATTATCAAAAACATACTGCTTCTACTTGGTTTTAATGCAAATGCAGAGTATCTGTTGAATCAAATCGCATTCATTTGATATCGATAGTTATGAGTATTGTTACAAATAAAGTCATCGCACAATCATATCAGTCAATCCGCATTTAATACTCTCAATCATATATTATTTATTCATTTTATTTCAACTCATTTTTTTAACAACATTAAATGATGATATTTATGAGTAAAGTCATTTTGTTATTTAATTCAATGCGAATGCATTTTCTAGAAAATTCAGAAATTCTTAAATCGATTTTTTTTCTTATCTATTTAATTAATTTACTTTCCAATGAATAAAATAAACAATATCGGTTGGAATGAATAAAATCAATATGGGAGAAAATTATTTATTTCAATTTTTTGGAGTAATTTATAATGATAACTCATAAAATAGGTTCTACATCGCCAGTGATACCTCAGATTTCGCCGCAGTCTTACTCGTAATATTAAATTAAAGGAAATAAGCGAACCGATGTTTTGGAAGAAATAATTCAACAAGCGGAAAATTGTAGTTTGTAATCTCGGATTCTGAATACATATAGTTGCACATCAATAAATTGCATTTATTTTACGGTAACATACACAAGTAGTTTGGATGCTTTGGATTGGGTGTAATGTTCGATCAATATTTCGAAAACTTTGATTAGCATTTATGATTGTTGAGGATTGTGATTGATCAATACGTTTTGTGAGCATATGTTTCACTGGAATGAAATTTATGCGTTATCGTGCTTCTTATTAGTCATCAGGTATTTATGTAAATCGGTGTAAGTGTGCGTCTCTAGAATTGGTAAAAACAAGGTTCCTGTGAGATATTTTAAATGAATTAAATTTTTAATGCCAACTTAATTCTAATTTTATATAAAATCATATTTATATAAAATTAAATTTATTTGTTTAAATATTTGTTTTTAAATAGATTTTTGGTGTCTTGACTTTTCAGTTGGTTTTTTATGTGTGATCTTTAAAATAGTAGCAGCTAACAGTTCCAATGCATCAAGGATCGTTATTTTACTTAAATTTTTCAGCATTAAATTATTAAACTTAAATTTATTTTAATTCTTAACAGATAACCATCTAAATATGATAATAATATTATATAATAATATGATAATAAATAATAATGTATGATAATAATATTTATCATAATCATGAATTAGAAAAAATTATATTATTTAAGATCCAATAATGATTTTGATTTTTGAATATGCTTAATTGAAAATCAAAAGGAAGAGTTTATCATTGGTGTGAACTTTATTCGATATGCAGAACAACCTTGCACAAACCACAGAATTAAATCAGACTTGGTTAATAAAACCAACAATTAGTAAAACAAACATCAACTTGTTATCGCTGGTTGTAAATAGTAATTTAGAGCACGATATCTCGTCAATCAAGGAGTTATTATCGTCTTGGAGTGTTACTGTGTGATAAATCACTTAAAATCGAATATTGATATCAGTAAATTGTTAAAGTCATCTTTTGTATCGAGAAATAAGTGAACTGTGAAATAGAGGTTTGTTGGTGGACTAACTTTTGTTTTCTCCAAAGCTCAAATGAGGAACCAATAATATCCAGTACACCATCTTTGTGTTATACAAAAATTGTGCTTTATATGCCAGAGAATAATCGAAATTTAAATGTAAATCAGGCATATGATGAAAGTTTGAAATAAATCTATGTGTGAAAATTCATGATTGGGAATTACAAAAATCAATTCTGAAGGATACACTGGGAAGCAAAATTTCTGAAAAAACTGAAAGGCTACGGAGCACATCATTTAAAAGAACTATGATGACACAGTTTTGTCTTGTATTAACCATACCCAGTGACGAAAATTTTATTCAAATTAAAATATCACAGAAAAAATTATAAAAATAACCCATAACAATCAATTTATTTCATCATAAAACTTGGAAAATAAAACTGAAAAACAAAGAGGAAGATGGTAACACCCGAATTGTACAAATTATATAAGAATTACCGAATTTTGATCAAGGGTATTGAAAACAGAAATATATCTGTTACCTCGAAATATGGAAAGAAAATTTGATCTTGTTTGTTAATGGTTTTCTTTGGAGGACAGCATGAGGTATAGTTTTATTTGGAGCACTGAAATAAGATAAATCTGTATCATGTGATGCCAATTAACCATGGAGGCGGTTGGATATTTTTATAAAAAGATATTTTAGTTAAAATATTATGTGTTTCTGTATTATTTCAACGATATTATAACTCGAAGCAAATATTGCATCATGTGCCAGATTATTTTAGTAGCTAAGTATTCTCAGTAGCTCCACATACAAATCTAATAGATAATCTTTATATAAAATTTTATAATTTATTAAATTCTTTTAAAAAATATATATATATTAAAAAATCAAGTATAAATTAAATTTTAATTATAAAATTTTAAAACATTTTATATAAACATATAAAATTTTATAATTTATTAAATTCTTTTAAATTGTAATTTAAAAGTTGTTATTTTTAATTATTTTAATGAATGCTCACAACAACCATTTGACTTTTTTCCAGGAAGGTTATCAAGAAAATTTAATAATCAAAATTATTAGCATCCAAAAGTATATATATATATATACAAATCATAATAACAGAAAATTTGTAAATAATTGTGTATTATAAACAATAATAAGATCTACATGATCTTTACAAAAATCGTCTATCATCTAACACAAAAAGTAATATATAAAGCATAGATAAATAAGCTAATACATAAAAATACCACAACCTTCAACTTTAAGCAGATTCCTATAAATATCTAAAACAATAATTCTAGCAAATCAGATCAAAAGATTATCGATCAAAACAAATGACAACAGCCGTTTTATCTGAAAATCACAACCGAATGAAACTAATAGAAATCCTCTCACAACCATATGTATACAGCTAAATTTTGTTTTAATTAATCACTACAAAAATTAATTTGCCTTCATTAGTATTGATTCATGTTTCTGATTGGTCGGTATCTCTATTTGGACAGTCGTCTTTTTCTGGACTTTCTTGTACGAATGTCGACAGTTCTTCTTGTTCGGTGATTTGTTTGGCGTTGGAAATGAGTTCCATGGCCGTCTGGTTGAGTTTTATGCTGCTTCGTAAATTCAGACTGCTCTGACTATCTTGAGACGATTGGGGATACTTTTTAAATGACATCCGTTTAGCGAGAATGTGGTTAATTGCGTTGCTTTCTTCGACGGTCATTACATCGTTCTCCTGAATCGGTTTCAAATTGACAACACATTGGAACAGATCTTGTTCTTTCGACCATTTTCCAGATTTGAACATGTGATCAGTGAAGAGAGAAATCGCCACAATGAACACTAAAGAGATCAACATGGAAAACGTTTTAAAGGGAAACAGTTGTGTGTCGGAATCTTTATCGTAATACGGGTATTGAATTAAAGATGGCAAACCAATGGCCTTTTCACCGGCAGATAACCGGAGGAAAAAACCAATAATATATCCAGTGAGAGCCCCATAAGTATTAGATCGATTCAAATAAACCACACACACGAGTTGTGGGAAAATAATAACGTATACTAGGTCCGAGCAGAGATACCACAATTCATAGATTGATTTTATTTTTATTCCCATCAAGCATGCCAATGCACCGATAAAGAAAACACTGATACGCATGATCCAAATTATCTGAAATTATAATTATTATTTTATTATTATCATTATCATAATTATCACTAGTATTGCAATTATTATTGATAGTGATTACTATCATAATTATTATCAATATTATAACCTGTATTATTATTCTCATTATTATTATTATCATTATTACTATTATTATTATCAAAATAATTTTATTGTCATCATTATTATAATTTTCATCATTAATGTGAGATATTTAAAATGATTTAAATTTATTTGTTTAAATATTTGTATTTAAATAGATTTTTGGTGTCTTGACTTCCAGTTCGTTTCTAATGTTTGGATTTTCAAATAGTAGCGGCTAACATAGCGACCACGCATTTGGATTCGGTTCTGAAAAGATCAGCGACTGAAAATTATAGAAAAAAAGGAGGAAGATACTGAGACTATATTGAGAACCTATAAAGAAGATATCAAGAAGTTGTAGAAGAGATAAAAAAGGGATATAAAGAAGAAATAAAAGAAGATATAATGAAAATCTAAAAGAAAATATTAAAAGATTGATTAATTAGATTTTCGTGTAATGAAATTTGTATAGTATTCGATACAGAGACAATTAAGAATATCAAAAATTTTAAAGAAAGAGGCATGTGAGATATTTAAAAAGAATTAAATTTTTAATGCAAATTTAATTCTAATTTAATATAAAATCATATTTATATAAAATTAATTTATTTGTTTAACTATTCGTATTTAAATAGATTTTCGGTGTCTTGATTTTTCATTTCGTTTTTAATGCGTGGTTTCCCAAATAGTAGCGGCTAGCAATTAATATTATCGCAAGTATTATTATCATTATTATAATTTTCATCTTTATTATTACCGAAATTACTTTTATTATCAGTACTATTATTATTATCATTATTATTACAATTGAAATAGGTCTTATAAGTTTTAATATTATTCGTTATTAACCTGTTTATCATTAGCCGTTTGCCAAAATATTGACTTAACAACATTTCTGGCAAACATTGAAGCTGCTGATAGTATAGATGAGTCCGCTGAGGACATGACAGCTGCAGATACGGCTCCTAGTCCAATAAATGCCACCCATTTTGGACATAACCAATGCATGACTAAAGGTAGAACGTTTTTACTTTGCTCAGGCGATAGAGTACCGTTGACAATTTCTGAATATCCAGTAGCATTCCAATCTAAAAGTAATTCAACCATTCAGACCCTTTTTACCCTTAAGTTTAAGTACATTTATTTTCCTAGATTCACCAAATCTATTTATGTTGATCATATTAATTTTCTCGTTTTTGTATTTAATGGTCTACAAGTTTTTAACCTTGGAATTTTTCTAATTATCTCATAACAGCACATTTAAACAATTGCACAATATCTTTCAATTTTTAAAAATGAAATTTTAATTTGAGAATAAATCTAAAAATAAATTTCAGTAGAAAATTTCATCCAAAATATATTATATTTTATAAACTATATTGCATTATTCTTTTTAATTAATTTTGTTCTCATATTTTAATAATTGTTTTTGGGATTTTTCCACTATCGAATTATAATAATATGTACAATATTATGTTATGCTTTGTTGGGCAGTAACATTATTATTAATCAAAAATAATAATAATGATAATATTATATATAAAATTAACAAACCCGTTGAAGCAGCCACTGCACCTATTAAAATCGCTGGTAAAGCCATTATCAGACAACCGAAAGAAGCTACAAAGCTTAATACTTGTGCACGTTTGGCAGATCTACTAGACAGGACTCTTTGAAAATAGACTTGCCATGGTATTCCTCCCATGACCAGCATTAGGGCTGAGTCGATATACAATGCTATATTGCTATTAGGTATTGCACTACCAATCCACCTGGGAGATGTTGATACGATTGACTGCACGTTATCATTTGTCATTGCAAAGGGGACAGCTAACCACTGAACGTAGGTGATTAAATATCATGATGTTAATAACAGACTTTTTATTATACATAATTATTATGCTCAGCATTCACTAAAAATTGATATCTAGTTATTTCTCTCATAAGTTGCAAAATATTTTAATTTAAAGAATTTTAATAATATTTCAATGAGCTCTCTCTAATATTTGAACTTCAAGTACAAGATTTTCTGAAATATTACACTTTAGTTGTGAAATGATTTTTAGCAGCCAAATCCGAGTCTCATTTCTTAAGCTAATTTACTAATTGGTTTCATGTTACGAGATTTAATTTTTGAAATAATTTACCTTTCTATTTGTTTTTATCCATCATTTTGCCCATGTCAAATCAAAAATTAAAAGGTCCAACATATAATAACTTTACTAATAAAATTTATTATGATTTAGAATTAAATATAAACTATTTTTATGTTATTATACAATGTATTTAAAATCATATCAAATTACAGAGCACGGGATAATTTTATAATTTATTCTCTAAATATTACTATTATATAAATTTGGAAGAGATGAAAAATAGATATTATCAATCAAAATCTAGGCTTAAGTTACAAAATAGGATCCTAAAATAAAATTTAAAATTTGTGGAATTTATTGCAAAATTCTATATAATTTATTTAGTCATGTTCTTTAAAAGCATTTTGAATTTTTTTATTGAAGTTCACAAGAAGAATTTATGTTTTAAATAAAATATTAAAAACTCTGTGCCTTCCAAATCACCTAAAATTTGATTATTTGAATAAAGGATCAAAGTAAAATTTCAATTTACTGAAAATTAGCGAGGACCCATTTTAGCATTAGAAGCATATTGAGAGGTATTCTCAATTTATATAATTGTTTTATAAAAATAAGCAATGATATTATTAAATGTATTTGTAGTGAACAAACTGGATTTTTAATTAAAAAATTTTAATTTAAAAACTCAAATAATCATAGGGATGTGTTTCAATTAGAATATGACCTTGGTTTTTAAATTTTTTTGTTTCTAATAGATATCCTAAAAAGTTAAATATTAACTGAATGATATGAATAAATTAAATATTGCAAGTATAAATAAAATTAAGTTATAAAATTATTATTATTAAATTATGACCAAAAATTCATCATTACGAAATTATTGGTAACCATTAACAAAATAATTTAAACAAATAAATAAACTTATATAATATTTTTTATGTAAGTTTCAAAATCAAATTTCTCAATAAGCTATATTAACAATTTCGAAAATTATTTATCATCAAACCAATTTTTTAGCTGAATTTTTCCAGAATTTAAGATGGAAATTCGAAAACAAATTTCCAATGAGTTTTCAAAGAATTCAATTAAACAAGCTATTGCCAATGCAACAATAAACCAGATTTCAACAAATAAACTAATTACATTTTCAAATTACTAATTTCTCATAGAGTTGATTTCAATATTTTGTCGAAGAAATTTCGAGATAGTTCAGAACGAATGTGATTGGCTTAATAATTAAGAGATAAATAAATTATTTGACAAAAAGATCAAATATGGACCAAATAGTATTACATATTAACAAGAGCACATATGGATTAATAATATTCCGTGTGTATTTGGAGTGCTCTGTGCATCAAACTTGGCTTAAAGCAAGATTTCTTTTTTTGATTCACAGTTTTCATTCTCGGCAATGCAATTAATAAAACATTAATGAGTCATTGTCATTTCATATCAATTTATTATTATTCAATACGATAGGTTATAAGAGTTGATTAAGTACTTCTTGGTTTGAATTGACCCGCGAGAATCATTGAATATTCGATTTGATGTCCGTTTTAATTCCGTTAACTAGATAGGATTACAAAATCGGTGCATTAAAGCACAAGATTTTTAGATTGACAATGATAACACAGAACGAAATTATGAGAGAAATTAAAATGAAATGGTATTCCAATTAGTTCCTTAAAATATTAGCGATATTGGAGACATCAGTCGATCATTTAAACTCGATCGAAAGTTTAATTCCAACAGGTGAGTTTGAAAAATTACTTAACTGACACAATTTTTTTAAATATATAATTAAATATACTTAATTTATAGTTATACGCAACACCTCAAAGTTTTACTTATTCTCGTTCAAAAAATGAATGAAATTTGGTTAAAACAGGGCATGATTTATGTGTCAAAAACTGACAATCAAGCTGGATTATGTGATTGATAGGCCCATAAAGATAATTTTTATAATTTAAAACTAAGATAATAATATAATATAGATAAAAATACAATGAGATAATGAATTCATAAATGAATAAGTTTAAAAAGGAAGCAATTTTGTTCAAAATATATTTCAGGGTAAAAATTCGCTTAGAAAAATTATCAGCAACTTAGTTTGATTTAAATAAAAGAATTATTTAGCCATTTATTTTCAAATGAAATAGTAAATATTAAATTCCGTAAATAATGTATATTTTTGAATCATAATACTTATAATAAGCCTGTTTTAAGCTTTAATAATTTTTAATTTTAGTGTGACTAACTAAATTTTGATACAAAAGTCTTTATTATTAGCCTAAAATAAACATATTGCAAGAACCTTAAATTATTTCTTAGTTGAAGATCTAAGTCAGATTAAGATGACAGTAATGTCAAATATAAAATCCAACAAAATATAAAAGTATTATGACATATCTAACGAATTCTATTTATTCAAAGCCTCACACTGCTGCAAATCAACCATGTGGGTACAAACTTTAAGTACTTGAGTCAATTATTTATACCTAAAATCAAAATTTTCAACTACTCGAATCAAAAGTCTTAAATTGATGTTAATATTTTTATGCGACAATAAAATTTGATCCGCACACTAATGATTTTTTTACTTATTCGCGAAAAAATGAATTAGAACCTAGACAGATAAAACTTAATTTATGCTTCCATAAAATAAAAAATTTCAAATTTAACTTTGTCATCACAAATAATTTGTTACTTCATAATTTTCTATTTTGTCTTTATGTCAGCAGAATTTTATTGTAAGATTAATTAAAGGTAATTTATTTTATTTGTTTGAATGTTAGTT
>JBBMOY011115108.1:0-10664 GCA_037951405.1 Platydemus manokwari
ATTAAAACCAGAAATCATCTCAGTGTTGGTTTTGAATCCTTAAATAGTAAATCAATAACAATAAACGACTCAATTATATTGTAACGCATTATAATAAAATTTATATACGTTGGTACCAATATATTTTAAATTAATTACCACAAGTAAATATTTTTAATATTATATATTATATTTTTCCTACGATTTCTTCAATCATAGCACGCTTGAACTCAATTAAAAATCGTTTGAAGGAACAAAATATAACCGCTCTGCAAGAAATCGATGAGGAAGAATCCCGTATATATTCTTTAGACAGGAAATTAGATTATATATATATATATAACTGGTTTACATTTGGGGAATCCATTCAACACTATCCCATAGTTGAATTACT
Organism: Platydemus manokwari; assembly: GCA_037951405.1. Lineage (NCBI taxonomy): Eukaryota > Metazoa > Platyhelminthes > Tricladida > Geoplanidae > Platydemus > Platydemus manokwari. The sequence continues at coordinate 374 of JBBMOY011115108.1, forward strand.
GATGATTGTCATGACGGAGAATAATAAACACCAATATTTATTAAATTATACAACCCTACATGATGAATTATTAATGAAGAATAGGCCAAACACAGTTTTATTAATTAATATTAGTTTTACTGACATACAGAATCATTTGGTTAGTTTTTTTTTAAAAAAAATAATAATTGTTCGTCGACTCAGAAAACCGGGAATAATTTGATATGAAATAATAGATTTTGTCGGAGTTATTCAAATTACTTTTATATTAGTCATGGCCTCAAATTGATTCTGCATGCCATATTTGGCTAATTATTTAGTGCTGTAGAAGAATTAAGTAACGAGATTGGTTAGAAATAGAAATTATCTTTATTTAAGTTGCTATTATGTGTCATTGTCAATGATCAAGTATAGCAGCTAAAGGTGGAGATAGAGGCTATTTGTCTCGAGCGGCATTATTTGCTCAAAGAAAAATATTTAGAAACAGATATGTATTTAATAAGTTTATTTAAATAAATTCATATCATGTTGATGTGATTTTAGTAAAAGTAACTGACAAGACATGCTTGGGAGGAACCAACGACTAAAAACAGGATCAGATAATTTTTTTTAAAAAAATATTAATAATTTCCATCCAATAAGCTCTTTTGGTTTGTTATTGTTCGATGAGCCACCAACTTTGAAATTCTCTCTAAGACAACAGAACTAACTGAATTGTCTGTCGAAGATGTAATGCGAATAAAGTGTTCAAGATATTATTATATCATAACAAAGAATTGATAAGGTTATCTTCGAACACACTGTCATTGATCAAAAAATACACTGCTTAGAGAGAAGATTTGCACTTATCTGGAAAATAATTTATATTGTCAGATATATTCATAAAACTAAAAAAAATTAAATTAAAGAAAACGTATTTGTAAGAATAGCTTTAAAAAATGTTATTTCTCTCAGATTTCACTTAAAAATTTATTTTTTTAAAGAAAAATAAATTTTAGATCTAAATTGTATGAATTAATTGTTCTTTGTTATCTTGCCTATAAATATCTCGGTTCCAGAGATTAATTAAGCAAATATGAATGGTAGACAATGAGTTGAGTCATTATATAAAAGATATAATAATAAATATAGAAAATATTATTAAATCATGAAAATATTCCAGTTTTCTTAATTGAGATTTGTCCCCTATTGTTCACTCATCTGAGCTGTGCTTTGTTCGAGACGAAACAAATAAACAGAAACACAGAGGCAATGGATTCCAGAGAAAAAATCAAAAAACATTTGTCTCGTTCGATCATAGTCTTTGTTCTCAGAAAAAACAAGCAAAGCCTCAACGATGAAAAGTCAATGGTTTTGTCATAACCCCACCAAGTCAATCAAGATAAAGACAGTTATGTTATTCAAGAGAACTGATCATTGTCATAAATCATGCATAAATTTGGAGGCACATAAATGCCGTGTACAGAAGCACATAATTTTGGTCAAACACAAAAACCAGGATTCAAATTTTGATTTTTTGAGAAACATTAAGATCTAGACTTAATACAAACAGATAACGAGGATAAGTCGGAGAAGCAAAACTAGAAACTGATTACCGAGTTTTCATCATCATTCTGTAAATCACAGTAACATTTTATTACCAACAGGATTAATAATCTATCGAATTTCAGAAGCCATTTCCTAGTAGTATTTTTTTCAATAAATCAAATACTATATTACTGTGTTGATTCATTGAAAATCATTTAACGATAAATATCTCGGCATATTATCCCTCTTTCGTTCAATTTCGAAGGTGGTTGATGCTCATTATATCACTATATTATTGAATTAATCGTTATTAAATCAATCAATTCCATATTAGATATATATATATATTAGATATATATCAGATACAGAAGTCAGACGTCGAGAGATAATTGTGTTTCATGACATCTTTACAAATTGCATATTTATAATTCAGTTAATAGCACATTTTTAGAAAGACGAAAAGGAGCAAAGCAGAGTTGCTAAATCATGTTTCTATTCTAATCACAAAAGTTCTTTATGATTTTTTAAATTTAAATTTTTTAATTATGAATGGATTTAGAAAACTCCTGACTTGTTTAGCAATCCATTATTTAGAGCATCCTTCAATTTACTTCTGATGTTAAACAAGAGATGCTTGAAATTTAATATAATTTGACCCGTTTTTCAAGTTATTAATTATTTGAAAATTTTAAAGCAACTTCAGCAAACAATCCAAATTATCTTTAATAATCATAATTAGATAAACCATATGGTTTTATGCAATGTACTCAACAAATTAAAAATTTTATTTTTGAATCGATTTTCTAAACTTAAGACAATTTTTGGTTTATTTTATAATTATTGACATTTAACATACTTTATAGATTTTAGACATCAACGAATAGAACCACTAGCTTTGGTAAGTCCGAAGTAATATACTTTGGATATAAACGTTACTAGACTATATCTTTCAGATAACAGAATCAAGAAAATTTCCTAATATCACTAGTTATTCTTATAGTTCTGAATGTCTGGACGACCTCATGTTTCAGTTTGTTGGAGTCTCAGCATAGTTTTTTTCCTTTGAAATAAATTACTAAAGCTTTTCATTGTGAAATGAGATTACACTACTTAATGTGTTATTATTACATAACCTGGTATAAAATTTGGATATTTTTAAATTATAATTAAGTTGTTAACTTTTATTTCATTATTATAAATGGATGTTGAGTTCATTAGCGTGCATTAATAACATATACTACTATAATTCTTTGTCAAGATCCACGTCTCAATGAAATCGAGTTTTTAAATGCACATTCAATCCGGAATTGTTAGTCGGTAAATTATTAGATTAAAAAGCGGATTTAAGATGAATGACAACCCTAAGTTCGAATTTCAAATAAAACCTAATATCAATGATATTTAAATAATTTTATTATAAAACAAGAGAATCTAAGTAGGACAAAGTTTCCTTTTACAATCTAAATTTAACATAAAAATCTTTAAATTTATCGAATCCTGCCAATACACCAGCACCGGCTATTCCCCTTAAAATATTTGTTCCAGATCCTCTCATCATTGATGTAAAACCTTCGTTTTTCATTATTTGGACTCCACAATCGATTGCACTTTTGTATTTAAACTTTTGACCCGACGTCATCATCATTCTTCTTCTTATTGTATCAATTGGATAAGAAATCAAACCAGAAGCAACTGTCACACCATAACCAAGACCAAAACAGGCCAACAGGCTTCCATTGTCACCCAATAATATGGGTTTCAGAGAATCATAAAATCCAAAATAGCATCCCCGATATACAATGATACCAGCGCATGAAATGTAAAAGCCTCGATATAACCCTGCAATCCCATCGGATTTAAGGGTCTTCTTATAAACATCAATCATTCCATTGAACTGTCTTTGCCCTCCTCTTACACTTGATTTGGCATCGTTTGCTAGACGCGTTCTGGTATAATCTAAAGAATAAACAAACATCAACGATAGGGCTCCTGCGGCACCCCCACTAGCAACGTTTTTCGCGAACAATACACTATATGAATCTGAAGGTTTTTGATCAAACATGATTTTTATCTGATCCTTAAATGCAAAATTCAATGCTTGTGTAGGGAAATATCGGATACAATTTGCTAAATTTCCTCTCCAAAATGATATGGTGCCTTCGTTTTTGAATGTTCTCACAGTGCAATCGACCACTCCGTTGTAGGGTTTGTCAAGAATGCCTTGTTTAAGCATTTCGCTTTGATTCTGAACCATTAATTTGATTCTCTCTATTGGTGCAGCTGCTGACTTTGAAATCACAGCTGCTACACCACTGAGTAGAAAATTTTCGCCGAAGGACAAATCTTTGATGTACTTTCCACCTTCACTCATCTGGAGAATTTTGATAATTAATTAAAATGCTCTTAACACAAATGAAATTAAAACAAAAGTATTATTTCAAGGAATAAATATTGTCCATTTATGAATTTTATTGATTTGATAATAAAATTTTAAAAATAATAATTAATTTTGTTTACTTAATTAAATTTAATTTTAAATTTTTTATTATTAATTATAATTTAATTAAATTTTAATTGATTTAAAAATTAAAAATTAAAAATTATTCTAAGTAAATTCAAATAAAAATAATTGTTGTGTTTAAATGAGTTAAACAACTATAAGTCATTATAAAATACAGATGAACAATATAATAATAATAATAATAATATCGATAAGAAAAAACATAATTGCATGTCAAATAATATTTAAACCATAAAATCTTTTTCACAAAATAATAGCATATACCAAGTCTTTTCTAAAAATTAATTAACGTTATATTGTAATTTATTTTCTATTAAAATAACCATCTAACTAATTAAATGTAAAATTATCTAACAAAACAACTTAATTTAATTTCGATCGATATAATCGATCAACTAAAATCAATTAATAAATTAGAGAAAAAATAACTGCAGTGAACGATGTAATTTCGATTTCACAAATTGTAATCCGTTTTATAATGAATTCCCAGTAAAAAAAAATGGAGTTTATTTGATCTAATAATGAAAATTTCTCCATATGTATCAGGAGAATACATTTTTCTCGGATTTGAACTAAAAATAATAAGGATTTCATAATCATTATTTTATAACGAAATATTATTGTTGCATAATGAATATTGAATAATAGTAAATGGTATTTGCCGAATGGCATTCCAACTTAGATTTATATAGAAAGTATTCAGTGAATGAAAATATTTGTTTACCACCATAAAAATTAGATAAAACATTTATATTGTTGAAATTTCTATTTTGTAGACGAACGAGTATCAACAGGCTTTACTGGATTTAAAGAACGATTTAATTGATTTAATAAGAAGTAATTGTTTAAGTTTCAAATTACCAATATCCTCCAAGTTGTATTGAAATACTTCTGATGTCCATAGAAACGGAAAACCAAGCTAAATATAAAAATATCATTATCATTCAAGCTATTGTCAAAGATTAAGAGATCGGGTTTTCGATGTTCTTTCTCCTTAGATATCCGTAGATATGAAACGTTGGATGTACCCATACTTCAAAAGAAAAATACTTAAGTTAGAAATCACAATATTTTTTTATACATTGTTATTAGCATTATTATCTTGTAATTTTAAGAATAAAATGAATGAAATGGAATTCCGTGGCTAACTGGGTGTTTGTACAGTTTCATACCCACAACAAGGTTGAAAGTAATGCAATAGATACTCTATAATATTCTATATGATAAATTTTATCGAGTATGTTAAAATTGAAAACCTTTTCACCAAATAAACCACTTTCAAATGTTGACACATAGCACGAGTTTAATCTGATAGACCTAAACCAAACAACCAATAGGAATTGGATAGACAATTCAATACAATAAGTAATTCTGTGTTAGTCTGAAAAATTATTTGGAAAAATCATATGTTGAAAACTAACCAATTAAAATTGACTTCAATCAATAGTCAATGAAGTTTAATTTCCGATACAACCTATTTACAAATTCCTGGTTATTCGAAAATAATATAGAAATGCAAATGTTATGATCTCCAGATATAATATGATCTATTCTCGACATGATTCTCTTAATAAAATACAGTTGAGAAATTATTAATTACACTTCACAAACGATATTCGTGAAGATGGAAAAGTTGATGGGTCTCTAATCTTTGTCAAGATCATTTTATTTAATTTTAGGTTATCGATAAATTGAATAATCTCATCCAGTGAATAATTATGTAAACTACCTGCTGATATATTTAAGTCGACTTATCAATTCGCAATCTAATACAGAATATAATTTATATGTCTAATAATAGTGAGCACCTTATTAGTAATATATTTCAAGATCAGTATTCATCAACCCTTTAAAAATGATCCTGTAGTAATGGTAGTTTTCATAAGGTACTATTGAAGAGCATATTTTCCAAAATGCTCCTAAAACTGCTTCACTCGTTTCCAAACCCATAATTTACTGTGTATTCTGTTATCATAGTTCATTCCGAACGAATTGGCGCTATTTTTATATTCCATCTCATGTTTTACCAATATATTGTTTATCAACTAAAATTTACTGACGAACTTTCCGCAGATTCACTCAGCAATTAAATCGTCTTGTTGATGGTTTTCCAAAACTTTTCAAAATACAATTTCTTCTATTTCTCTTCCTCTGAAATGAATGATTTTTGTAATCACTGCTTAGTTCGGTAGATAAAGTCGAAATCTATAAAATGCGGCTCCACGAATTATCATTGTAGATATCCATCAATTCAACTTCAGGTTTCAAATTATTAGAGTATTCCACTTCGTTTACACTACTGGTTTTTGGTACTCCAATTTGACCCGTGCTTCTTTTCCAGTGATGGATTTCTCACTGGAGAAAATTCGTCTTGGTGCCTGAGATTATGCACGCGGTGGCAATTATCTGAATAATTTGTTGGTTCAATCAAAGCTTCTTCAAAATTGGTTTCTTCGGTTTTTGCTCTCCAAAATCAAAACATACCGATAATAAATATCTTAAATAAATTTTCTAATATCTTAGTATTTTTAATTTTTTGCGTATTTTTATATTCAACCTGAGTTCGTCTATTGGGAATTTGACGTCAAAATGGAAGATTGTTGATGGCAGTTTGTTTACCATTTGTAGATTCACTCACGATGTGAAATTGGTGAGCTGACATTTCTTCTCAACGTTGATACTTCAGTCGGTATTGTTGTTAATCTCCTATTTAAGTATTTCCTTGATCTTGTTGTGCCGATACATTACAAAAGAACTTAACTTTGTAAAGACATTTTCTACAGAAATCCTTAGTATATATTTTTTGATGAGTATCGGTTCTGGTCTTCTTAAAACGTAAAAATCGCAAACATACTGGGTGTTATAAAACACAATTTTTCCCCACTCAGAAGCATAACTGCTCTTTCAATCCCTTTTTAAATGATGTAGATAATTTATTTGATATTAATGCATCGAGTATTGTTGAAGGAATTTCGGAATCCCTTTGATCCTCAAATCCCGAACAGTGGCATCACGCATCAAGATATGTTTTCTAAAAGCTCCTTGACCGTGTGTCTAATGACCTCTCGAATTTTCCTTCGCCAGAGATTGCTGATGTCGGTCCGTTTAATAAGTGAGTTTAGTAAGACAACGAAATCTTTTAGAGACCTAGTTTGATTCTTTAAGAGACACATCATTTCACATCGTCAACAGCAATGTTCTTCACAAGTTCGTGAAGGCCGGAGAGTATTTAAAGACCGCACATGATGAATCATGTATTCTTATGATATGTAATGAAGACTAAAGCCTTCATTAAATTTTGTTTAATAAATATAATTTGATAAACATAAATTTAATAAGGTTTTCTGGTCTTTTATCTTCTGAATGTATTGTTCAAAGTCATTCTGAACAATTTATTTGGAAAATTATTAGCGACGCCACTTACATTTCTTAGATTCTGATACAAAGATGCCTCACCGAACTATGTTGCAGATAGTGTTGATGTTGATTTGCAATGGTTTGGAGTAAGACTGATATTAATCGAGGGGCCAACTATCAAAAAATATTCTCTGAATTAGTCGTGTAGCATTTTCACGTGCCTTGGACAATCTCTTTTGGTTCCAAATTAGAATGCCAATATTGTTTATGAAATCACTGATAGATATTCATTTATCTGCTCTGAGGTTACTGAGTTAACAAATACCACGTCAAGAGTCTATTTTTTGGACTTCAAAAGGATTGGAGGAAGCAATATCATGATTTGTGAAATATTTAAATTATGGATACTGAATAATGCTGTTGATAAGACCAAGATCGAGTTCTAGCTCAATTAATTGGTTCAATACCAGGAACTTTCCAGATTTAAATTATTTTTTGTGGAAGATCTGTGAAAGAAAATACACATAGTCATTCTTGTTATTTTCAACTTGTTCTAGACCGCATCAAGTCCAGAAAGAGTTTTGCGAGTACAAATTGCCATCAACTGGTTAGATAAAGCGGCACCAATTTCGGATTTACCTTATATTGACTTTAGTAATAGAGAGATATTTGTAAAGATTCTTCGGGTAACCGCAGACTAATGGACCGTTATCGAAATTATTTTTTCAGTACATCTGCTGAAGTTTCCACAAAGATGTGGAGAAAAGTTGATTTGTTCTAAGCAGATTTTTCTTTTCAATGCTATTAAAATTACTACACACTTTCGTTTCAACCATGGACAAGAAAGCATTGTTAAGAGGAACAATGACATCTTCGATTCTTAGACAAAACAAAGTCAAATGCTTATCTTCAATGTTGATAGAAGTTAGTACAAGCACACACTACGAGAAAGAAGAGAGGCTCATACGCACATCCAGAAGATTAGGTCGTTTAAAGAAAATCTAAGAACTGTAATGTCCTGTAAAGATAGTTTGATGAAAAAAAGCATTTGCAGTAGCATTTTTCATCTATGTAGTCTTCGGATAACGGACTCAGGATAGTGTGGGTTTAAAAATCGCTCCGGACGTGTCCACAATTACAAAACCCCAATATGTCTGGTTTCGGTCCTGTAAAGTTTTGGCTTTGAATAATTACAAACCATATACGAATGGTATTATCTAATTATATTGGATATAAGAAAAACACAATTCCTCTAACAGACTTCATTGACTAAAACTTACTTAACTGAACAAATCAATAATCCAATGAAATAACTTTTCAGTACCATAAAAAACGCATCTTTTGGTTAATAATATTTCTCTCTGAATTAAATCGAAACTTATACTTAATATTACATGGATTTTTAGGACGCATCTGTCAATCAAATTTTCTGTCTCAAATGCTAAGATTCACTTTCTAGATATCTTATTGTTTATTGAAAATGGGTTTCTTTGTTTGTAAGCCTGTCTGAGATCGAAATTTACATCTGATAAAATCTTGATGCTTCATAATTTTTCACTCTTTAGCTTACATATAATCTTATTAAATGTATGAATGCATAGAAGAATATAAATAATTCGTGTTTTACAATTCACTTGACAATACCGTATATAATTCTCTGATATTGTATAATCAAATATAATTCATGGATTTTATAAATAAATAAGATTCGACTCAAATTTTTTATATTAACATAGACTCAATATTTGAACAGGACAGTTTGGAAAATGATAGTAATTGTTATTAGTTCCATAATAAACAATATGAATAAACTTGAATAACTAGATCAAAAACAAGAAAAGTGCTTTGAAATAAACATCAGAAGGGTGAATACGCACAGACATTATGAGCACACTTGCCAGTAGTCAATCAGATGCTCCCAAAATATCAATTCATAAATTGAATTAAATCGAGAATAGGAGCACAATCAAACAATAAACAACGAGATAAACAAATGGCTTAGAAGATCGAAGAAAATTTGTGAATAAACTAGATTTAGGCGGTATTAACAGATAAAAAAGCAAAGCTACTAGACAGCAGGTAAACCTACTAGACTAGACTATAAAAGGAGCTGAATGCCGACAGAAATCGCCAGTCTTTCATATTCGGAACTTTTTATCCGTCGCAATTTCTTCTCTGACTTCAATCTTTTATTATTTTTGTCGCATTTTATCTTTCGGGTGCTGATCTCGTTGTGAACTGATAATTGAATTTTTTCTTTCGTACATGATTTCGAGCATGGTCTTAAATTGTACAAATGAGATTCATAATTATAACTTTGAATATTTAGCACTAGTAGATACCTAACACAATTTAAAATAGATATTGAAAAAAATCATTTCACATCAACTAGAACTTTTGTATTGTCGAAATTAAAACCACTTTATTCTGTGATTTTTAAAGAAAAATACTATCAAAGACAATCGTTTTCATGCTCGAAATTATTTATTGTTGTAACTGAGATGATTATTTAAACTATTATTTACATTAGAATCAATTATTTTCGCTACAAACCATTTAGACGATTTCGAATATTAATTATAAATTTTAATTTAATTTAATTTTAATTCCTATAAATATTTCTAATAATTTGTTTGAAAGAATCATTAAAGAAATAATTATTATTTTAATTATTATCATTATTATAATGAGTATTATTATTGTTTACAATTATTGTTTTGTTGCGATATTTATTGATAATTTTAATTATTATTGTTATTTCCATCGATTATAATAATAATACCACAGATTATATTTGTTAATATCATTTTTTAATTATTATTATTGTTATTATTATTATTATTATTATTATTATTATTATTGTTGTTGTTGTTTTTGTTATAAACATTATTATTATTATTGTTAATA
>JBBMOY011115219.1:0-10662 GCA_037951405.1 Platydemus manokwari
TGTAATAAGTCTGCCTTTGGAGAGGAGTTTCGGTAAATACGGAATTACCTCTACCGTTAGGAGAAAAAAATGTTGCATCTAAAAAGCAACTCTTAGAACAAGACTGAGGGATGACTGGCTCACAAGGACTAGAATAGATCGAATATATTGGGATTCAAGACTGGAATATTCTCTCACGAACTCCGAGCTAACGGAGAGCCGGCAAAACCCAACGATGGTTTTGACCAAACACATTTGCCAAAGAATTTTTTACAGGAAAAAACATATGCTTCTCACCTTAATAACCAGCATCAGAAAACTAACTTCTCGACCAAAAAATCTTATTATGGTAAAGATAATATCCACCACGGTAACGCCAAATCTGATCGTATTGTGTAATCAATTACCTCATAACGTCCCGTTGAGTCGGACTTTTCAAAAAAACCCCGAAAATGTGCCCAAATTTTGTATTCGAAACAAATATATCCCGTTACAACATACTTGGGATAAAAACCCCAAAAATGCATCCAGATAAACACAACGCATCTACGAAAACCCAAACCAAACAAAGACCTGACTAAGCAAATCTACACAAACGACAAACAGCCAAGAGTATAAACCCATCGATCATGCCCAACAAGGGCCAAAACTCCAAATTATACTCAATAAGACCCAAAACACACAAACTCACAGGACAATATACTCGACCTCTCAAACCTAAATGGCACCACCTCATACAAAGTCATCAAATATAGAAAAACAAGAACAACCTTAAGCCTGTTCTCAAGACTCATAAACTTCATTGAATCCTTCTCTTGCCAATGTAATAATTGCACCAAACTGAAAAGAGAAAGCTAAAACTAGATTCGTCCAGACACACTGACTTCAAAAAGAGAAAAATGCACTAAAAAGCACAAAATATATCGCAAACATAAGAAAATAAATTCTATGGTAGACCAACGGCTCTGCAAATGCGGACAATGTTCATCTAAATACAGAAGAACATTTAAATCACTTGGAATATTTAAAAAAAATCACTCTTCCATTTAAAGGAACATCTTGCATCACCATGAAGAGCACCTGAAGGAACATTGAATTCAATACTGCATTCAGTGCTCTACAATATATCAAGTGAAAGTGCATTGAATGTACCACACTATTCAATACCAAAATATACTCAATTATATAAGCCAATCAACTATCATAACAACAAACAATCAGTTCAAACTCAATTGAGAAATCAAACAAACCTTGTGAAATCAAATTTCTACCAGCCATTGAAGACCGGACACACCTGCCATGACACACCGGACACACCGTGCACTTGACACATGCTCTTGAAACAACTGTCTCCAAAGGCACAAGGAAGACTATAAATAATCTAGGCATCATGGAACAAATTCTACAAACTCTTTCTACCGACCAAACTGGACCTAAAAGGCAGTGATCAAAATCAGTGAACTAAAACGACCAACACATCATCATTGTTACAACAGAAGAAATCGAATCACCACCCATTGTAATTGAACTCAAGACAAGCAGAAGACAAGAAAATAAACCTGAAATTCCAGATCCACTCCAAATCGACCACGACATAGATGATATCATCCTGAGACAAACCATTGACGGATCAATGTCAACTCCTTACATGCTATCTGACTCACATGAAGAAACAAGTACAACAGAACACCAACCAATTACAACCAGAACTCAAACAAACCATCATCAAGGTCAAATCAAACTCACTTAATACCTATCAAAATTGTACGGAGGAGCAAGTCATACACCAGCCTACATGACCTTGATTGATGATAAAAATGCCTAGTGCAATGTGTCTGAAAATATATCGTTTCCCATTCTCGAACACAACGATAGTTCCGAAACATTTTAATTAGACGCACAACACCGATCTAAACTGAGAATTTACAGTAAAATGTTACTGTGGATGCATTAGTCCAGCCATCAGCATCAAATATCACATCGACCACAAAGATGTTTAGGAGTTTTGAAAGATAAAGCGATTGTATCTCTGATCGATTCGAGAAATCCTGAATTAGCTGGTCCCATTTCGTGATGAATTGTTGTAAAATATTTCTCAATATTTTTGGTACACATTTTAATTCGAAAATCTTCACCGTTTGAAAAATCATGTGCAGAACCGTGACAATCGACGATAAGGCATGGAGGTTATTTCAAGACACTACGTTCCCAAAAATTGTCAGTCATTCTATACATTCCAATCGATTCATAGAATTGTTCTGATAGTTTGAACATTTGTTTGACAGATAATTTTGCTAGATTATCATTTATTTCTTGTTGATAATCATTGGTTTGTTTGATTCCACTACAATGTTTGATAATTGGAAATATATTAGTCCATTGTTGTCCCCAAACATCTCCTAATAAATGTGCAGGTATTGGTCCATTACTATCAAATCGTCCGGGATAATGTTTCACAAGACAATATCTCACATAACCATGTAATTCTTTATAAAGTGGTAAAATACTTTCATAAAGATTCATCACAGTATCTTTAAAATCTTTATCATCGAAATCATTATCAACAATAAATGAAGCAGCATCACTGTAACCATTTTCTTTTGCTCCAATATTTTCCAGAATCATTTTATCAATGAATAAATGTCTGAATTGAGCTCCAGTAACATTTCTCCAACTAGTCCAATATCCTGACAATTTATCATAATCTCTTTCAGATTGAAACACTTGGATAATCTCGGTTTCACCAGGTTGAAGACAAGTTTTGAAACATGGTCGAGCATTATTATATATAAAAGATATATTATTTGTAATTTCGACAATTTTCCGAGAAATAGATTCATTCTTGCTTTCAATTGTCGGAGATAGCATTTGAAATTTCCTTCTGATTTCTGGATTTTGAAATGATTTCCATTTAAATCTTCCAATTTTATCTCGAAACCTTTTTTCAATTTTAATAGATTTAATTTTATATTCATTCAATAATTGTAAATTCTTGTTGTTAATATTCGTTAAATATTGATATTCAAGATTTCCTAAACGATTCATATTTCGAATCGAAATTTCGTTGATTTCATTCAACCATTTTTGAGCACACTTTTCATTCGAATATTCATCACAAACTTCAGGATAATCTTCTAAAGGTGTTAATTGGAAATAACTATCGAATATGTTTGATATTTTATCATCATTAAAAATATTCTGATCTATAACTTCTAATATTTCTGATTTTATCCATTTCAGATGAATGAAGATTAACAAAATCCATAAAAGTAGTTGCAAATTCAACTTCATAATTAAAAATCCGATGATGAGAGCAGACTACATTTATATTCAATGCTTAAGATATGCACAGACATATTTCATTGATACGATACTAAATTTATGTACGCAGTTCATATACAACTTGTTTTTAACAGTTAACGGTTTCTAACATTAACCAGTTACTATCAATCTTAAAATCGATAAAAAATACTGACATCTATTCATTACAAAAACTGAATATATAAGTCAATATAAATTTTAAACTCAGTTAATTTGTATTCGATACTTTTAAAATTATTTCATTTGACCGTTAATAATTTCACAAGTAATTTTTAATAACAGATATAAATACCTTTAATAAATACCTTTATGCTACAAAAATTTGAATAGTTTTGATTTCAAGAGATTATTTAATATTTTGACATTTGTGATTATGAAAAAATTATTAATCGATTTTCTAATTAATCGGCCTAGGAAGCTTATGAGGGATATAATAACTTGGTACTTACATTTCGTTCTGTTTTCTATCCAACTACGAGTTGTAAAAAATTGGAATTAAGTAGCTGTGAGATCAAAACAGCAAGCAGTCAATTTTAGGTTGAGTTGTGATTTTTTTCCGATCACAGTATAAAGAAGTATGAAACTATTCTATCGATTTATAATATTATCAAATACAGCCTTGTTTTATCATTACAAAGTAAACAGATATTTATAATCTTTAGAAAAGAATTGAAAATTTTAATTGATTTCGACTAAATAGATTCGCAAAGTAATTCTCATAAACAGAAAATTTCTGTTCTTAATTTTTTTATTTGATACTCTCAATACTATAGGCACAATAAAGTTGATCTTCAACAAGAAAATGCATTAAGAAATAAATAGTGAAAAAATATTCTGAGGAAATTTAAGTACTCAAAAATTTAAACACCTCATTACGATTAATAGATTATTACTTTTAATAGAATTTTTGAGCTCAAAAATAAGTAAAATAAATGTAAATATAAATCAAATGAAAGTAAAAAGCAAAATAGGAGATAATAAATAATAATGTCCAGAAATAAATAATAAATGCAAGAAATAAAGTAGAATTACCATAAAATTATGAATAACATTTAAAATATAATAATTATTGTTAAGGTTAAAATCGATTAAATAGTTCATAAATAATAAAGGTTGAACTTAAAAATTAATTTAAAATGGAAAATACTAATTTTCAACTATTACCGGAAATTAGAATAAATAAATAGTATGTTCATATTATAATAAGTTTGAACAACAGCGTGTACACAGAAGAGATGAGTGTCAATCAAAATAAGTATATAAAGAACGAGATAACTCGCAATTTCAGGTACTGAAATGTAAGTTGATTGTTTTAAAAGTATTCTACCTTATGACAACTTTAAATGCTAATACTATATATATAGTATTATGAGATAAAGATTTCAGTAGAAGTACAGGTGCACGGTCTTAATTTTATCAATGTAACAGTATCTGAGCCTGTAAATGTATAGTGTAATTAAAATATATCTTAATCAAAAAGACGTATTTATTTGTATTTAGTGTGCACCGGAATTAGAAATATGCACCTAATGAATCCAATCAAAGCTTGGTAATTTGAAAGTCTGTGATCGGCCATCGAGATGTGTGTTATCTAATGGTCTGTATTTCCTTGCCTGTCTCATTTGTAGATTTTAAGCAAGGTGTATGAATGATTTCACACAAACTCCACAGGACATAAACACCCATACCGTTAGCACTCTTTAGAAAGCCTATTCACACTCACTTCGTAAAGTCTATCCGTCAGGTTTTCATGAACACATAAAGTTAAGTGAATTTATAATTATAATTGCAATTTGTAAGAATTCTAAAAAAAATTAGTAAGTGTTAGGTGTAATTTCTCCGTGATATTTTCCAGTCAATGGTTGGACCGGAATATTTTTAATTATTCAAAAGTATTATATGTCGAATGAAACCTCCTAAACAATAATTTTCTAAATATTTTTCAAAATTTTACAACAAAGTTCCACAACTACAGTATCAGTTACATATTTTTAAGTTATTTTAATACAATGGGCTCAATGTATGTTTACGAAACCATCTGTAAATGCTGAACATATAAATATGATATAAAGTAGTATGATATTAAATATTGCAAAGAAGGCCAAAGATTTTCAGCAAACTCAGTATTCTAAATTTGTAACGAGAAAACATGTGATAAAGCTTCTAACAAATGCAGAATAACAATGTACAATGTAAAATCATTTTTACCGATCGTGACATAAAAAATATAACAATCTCGTTATTCAACAAATCATTTGTGTTGTTGCATGCATATATGTATAACTCTTTATATATATTAATGAATATAATTGATTGATGGCAACTTAGTATCGGAACTCGTTGGACGAATATATAACATAGTATGATTCTGAAATTAGAAAGTTGTATCAATCAACTAAAAATTTTAAAAAAAAACCTTTTTAACGTGATTTTCTAATTCAATTGCCGGTAAAAATGATTTTCTTTCCAAATTCACTGGAGCAGAACCATTGGTCAAGAAACTACTTTCAACCAACCATTCATCAATCTTTGATTGGTAGTTTATGTTTTGAACGCCAAACGATGGTTGAACAGTCATTCGATTCATTGGAGCCACTGAATGATTCACAAAATTTAACGTAGCGTATTTTGGGTCAAATCGATTTGAGAATTGTCTTTCAACAAATATTGTGGAAAATGATTGAAATAAATTTCATACAATATCGTGGAATAAGTAAATGTTATTTTTCTCAAACTATGGAACTCATAAAACTGATTCAGGACATCACAATAAAGCATTTCGAAGTTATTAATCCAAATCTACTCAATGCACTGAAACATCAGCTTATTTTTAGAGAGTACCTCGTTTACTAGTTGATACAATAAATAGTGTTGGTTGATTGAACGTGTAAATGAAATATTATATCGATTATATCTATGTTGACAGTGCTTTTGATCACTGATAATACTTATAAATATTGATTTTATGCCCGTATTGTGAGATATTTTAAATGAATTAAATTTTTAATTCTAATTTTATATAAAATCATATTTATAGAAAATTAAACTTATTTGTTTAAATATTTGTATCTAAATAGATTTTTGTTGTCTCGACTTTTCAGTTCGTTTTTAATATGTGATTTTTAAAATAGTGGCGGCTAACACATAAAACTCACAATATTTCTGCATATTCCGTAATATAATAATCATCATAATAATATAATAATCATAATATATTATTAAAGTGAACATAGATATAAGGCGTGGCGAATATCGTAGAGATTTTCTGTCTAGAAATTTAAATCCCACAGACGATTAAATGAAAGTTATCTAATATAAATAAATGTAGAGTTAGAAAATACTCTAATAGTTAATCAATAGTTACTCAACAATTAATCAAAGAATACCTTCCATTGGATATTTCTGAAAGCCCTGATGCTTTTTGTGGTGTGTTAAATGTTGATTTGGAATGAATGAAGGAGGTGGCTTATGTGTGTAATTTGCTATGTGCTTTCTTGTATCTGATTATAAACGATTACTAATAATCATCTCAACTATGGGAATTGATTTACCTTTCGAATTTCTATCGGGTTTCTTCCGAAATTTCTTAGCTCTTTCCATCATCCACAGAGCGCTATTTGGATGTTCAAATCCCCTATTAAATCCCAAATTGAATATCTAGTCAACAGTTTGATACAATATCTACAATACCATTCTTTCATAATGTCCATCTCTTTTCTGCTTAAACCAGAAGTAGAATTCGAACGACATGTGGAATAATTTCCTTGGATAACCAATTCTTCGTTATCAGACTCGACTAATCTTTTAATTGATGCTTCTGTGAATGAATTTATTGTTTAATTTATTTAATAAGTTTCATAACTATACGTGTTGTTGAATTATTTTCTGTTACATCTTTTGTCATAATCCAAGCATTCGAGGGCATTGGAGGCGATTGCAAATTTTTCCAGTTTTGCAATAATTCGGTCTAATAACCATTGATTATAACTATTCTATTAAAAACAATCTCAACTGACCTCATCGAATTCAGTTAGATCAACAAAACCTAATTCATCAAAACTTTTTTCACAATCATATTTGAACTGGGAAATAATGGATTTATACCATTTTCTGATTTTGTAGCCTTTCCAAGAAGCCTTAAACCATAATTATTACTACTACATCTTATTTTCACAGGAAAATTAACTATAATATTCATATTAAAAAAATATGGAATAACGAGTTTATCACGAAATGAATAAAACCAGCAAAAAATATGGATTTTCATTGAACTATTAATTAAAAATCACAAGCTTTAAAATCATAGAAAAAGTCTCATAAAAAAATAATTAAATAGGATTGTAAAATCAAGAGGAAATATATCGAAAACAGAACACAACCGAAGATAAAGTGACACGTAAGATTAATAATAAAATTACTGACTGGATTATTGAGTGGGTGCAAATAACAGCCAAAAATAAGTGGTTATACATTTAAAAATATAACAATGTTATAAAAAATTATTATTATTATTATTATTATTATTATTATTATTATTATTTAAAATTAAATGAAATTTGAAAAGTTTTAAAATCAGATTTTTATAAAATAATTGTAATTACATTATCATTTGATGTCGTGACTTGTCAGTTCGTTTTCGATGCATTTTTATTAAATAGCAACGGCATTCTTAAAATGAAATAATAATGCTCATTATATTGGAACTAATGATATAAAGAAAAAGACAATGATATTTAGGGTCCACTGTGAGAGAAATGTCTGTAACAAACCGATAAATGAATTATTTGATGATTGATTCGAGTTAAAAGGACTATAATATCGGTATATCGACTGACCATTCATAGGAATTGTAGGTTGTTCAACTAGCAAACTCTCATAATCTTTATAAGCATTATTAAGGTTATCAATATTCTTATTTTAATTGTTATCTTTATTATTATTATTATTATTATTATTATTATTATTATTATTATTATTATTATTATTATTGTGGTTATTATTTCCATTATTATTGTTATTATTATTATTGTCATTATTTTTATTTAATTTTACACATTATTTATCAACAAAAGTAATACATTAAATCACCTGAATTCTGATAGCTGACATTATTTGCAAGGGAGTATATACAACTTTTTCAAATCTGAATAATCGATAAAAATACACTCAAAAAATTAAAGAATATCTCAAACAATGTTGGTTTTGATTGAATTTGAAAGAGAAAGTCGTTCATCCAAGACAAAAATTCTTCGGTTGCCTCACGAGTACATCGATAATAATGATATTGATGTTTGTGAACTAGTTCAATATTTGATGATGAACTAAAATGTATTAAAATATAAATAATTATAGAATATTCAAGAAAGATATGGTTGGTAAATGACTAGAATTATCCAATAATGACAACAAATAATTGTTAAAACCGTTTAAATTTAATACAAATAGCTTCAACAGAAAAAATCGTTAGGTAGTCAATTACTTTAATGTATTCTTTAATTTAAGAGTCTTTTGACGAATATTATCGGTAAAATCGAAGCAAGAACTGGCAAATTCACCATCAGGGCAAGGTATTGGAATATTTGCGTGTGAAAATTCTTGAGCGTCAATGATTTTGTTATTTTTGGCTCTAAAAGTAATACATAAATCTTAAAATTAGTAAAAATTTTAAAAAAGTATTATAACCATATATTAAAAATAAGAAGCCCATTTCACATAAATTTATTTAATGAATTAATATTTTTTTTAAATTTAAGAGAAAATGATACTATTTTATCCCATGATCCAATTGAGGTTTCCTAAAGTTAGTATCTGTTATGTTCAAAAGAATTAAACAATAATTCTCCACTTTTCACAATTCCGCACACAGACGGACACCAAGAAACAAACATACATAATAACCAATCATAACTACATTAAAGAAAATACAAATTAACCAATTACCATCCTCAAAATTTCAAATATTGAAATCAGTTTTCGTAAACAAAAATGTAGGATATAGACATGAATGACGAATGAAAACTAATCAGAAATTAAAGCGTACAAATTTATGACTAAATAAAGTGAAATTCTTTACTATTTTAGAGCATAGAAACGATCAAAATTTAAAGAAACTTCTTGATCGGTAGTTATTTTGTGTTATTTCAAACAAACTTTTATTAATTATATTTTTATTTTTAAACGTCTTTGATAACTAAGAGACCAATCTCAGAATTTGAAATCACTGAATTCAAGTTAGAGTTCACCAATAAGATTGGAACACACATTAACAAGATTAGATGAAATTCCAAACACACTTAATAGTCATGGAAAGCTATCAAAATTAATTCTCTCATTCTCAATTTTCACACATCACACCGGCGAAAAATAAACACTTTTACATTTCTTTTTGTCACACCAGTTTCCCTATTGACAATAATTGATTTATACTAGTAAATAAATAAATAATCTGATATTATAATTTACAAAAGTTTTCGATAAATATCAAATAGATTCAGATTCATAAATTTTGATAAAAATTTTTACAAAATGATAAAATTATTCAACATGAAAAAATCATTTTTAGAAAATATCAAAACGAAAACCTGATTTTATAAATGTCTACATCAACATTATCTTTCATGTTGACACAAGCAAGAAGTGGACAATTTCGAAACGATTCTTCATAATTCTCAGAATCTAAAATAAAAGATTATCAATCATCTGAACAAAATTCGTGTCTTGATTCAATAAAAATAAATGGTTCTCTTGGATCCAAGAAATATTATAATATATGATATTATCTACGAAATTCGGCATAGATAATAAAATAACAGGAAAATATGTAAATAAAACCAGAACCTTCATTAAAAAATTTTAAGTTTTCTTAACTAAAATAGATACATACGTATTCGGTAATGTTAATGAGGGTTTACTTATTGAATCACTATCTGACATGGCCTAGAATAGTACCAATTAATAATCCGTTTATTGACAAATTCGAACACGGCCATCTCAGTGGCAGTCATTATCACGTTGAAATGTGCTATAATCATATTTTAGATTCACATCATCTTATTCCTCGTATTTTTTTTATTAATTTTATAATATTAATAATTAATATTATTATCGTTATGACTCTTAATACATTATTTTTTTAATCATTATTTCTTTCTATTTGTGTTGATTTTATGAGACATTAATGACTAAATAATATTTTCAATAGCCCGTTGATTGTGAATGCTTGTTGTATTTTAAATAAGAAATTCCTAGATGAAAATGCCTCGAATTTTATATAAAGTATTTTTTGTTTTTTTGGTACTATACGGTTATCGCTGTACATATTTTTAATCTTTTTAAATTCATTATTGATTTCTTTATCTTTAT
>JBBMOY011115330.1:0-10662 GCA_037951405.1 Platydemus manokwari
CATTTAATTATGGTTGTATAAGATTCATAAATCCATTAAGGTTATTTCAAAGCTCTTTAGATAGAATAAGTAAATCAATGAGAAATGACGAATTTATTGAGTTAAGAAAAGATTTTTCGAACGAAGTTCTTTCAGATATCTATCAAGCTATGGAGTAGAATGGAATTTATTGACATGATTGTAAAATTCATTTCGAAACGATAAACTTTAATATATTGAGTTACAAAATAGATGAGTTTGCATTTATCCTCTTAATTCATAAAATATATCTTGTTATTGTCGTATTTCAACAGAATATTCTTCCATTACAAATTTGCGCAGACAATTTATACGGTTCTCTTTTGCATTTCCACCGGCTTCTACAGTTCATCAATTTCTCATTATGTATTTTTTGTGGATGGTTTAATTTCGACATTTGTTTTTAATTTTCCCATTCGGAAGGCCACATCACAACTTTCTCCACAGTTTTTTTAATGAACTATGAATTCTCTTCTTCATAATTAATGCCTCCACTAACTACAATGAAAACAAAAGTCGTCTTTTTAACGATGTGTTCTTGTACTCTGATAAAATTTGACTCCTCATATAAAAAATAGTTATATTCTTGTTTTGGGCCAATCATACGCAATTAATATATTAGCTTTATTTCCGATGCCAAATATCATTATCATCGTCGTGAAAATTATTTCATTATTCCAATAGTTCAAAAGTTTAGATTTCGATTTCGTTAAAAATGTTCGACTTTTGACATTAGTTATTTTAATTTCATAAATTCTTTAATTTCTTCTTTATTGATCACATGTTCCTTGTTATTACTTTGATGAAATGGTATAATAGAGGTTGCTTCTTGAGTTTCGTAAATTACGTCGTTCTTATATATAAGTCAACTTGATTGAATACTTCAATTCAATCAATGGCTCCTTATTCGTAACAAATTTCGACATAAATTTTACTTATTTTACCAGTGATATTCGTCATCATCTGATTAATTTTTGGCCACGATATGATAAAATAATAAATGTTTCGTTTCTCAATTTTTCTGAAATTTTTTAAACTAATTATTTTTACTTTTGTACACAAATGATCTTTAGAGTTCTCCACTTCAACTCCTGATTTTCTTGAATGATTCTCAAACGGAGATAAATTTAAACCTTCTCTTTTCTATATTTTCCCTACATTAGAATTAATAAAGACTAAGAAATTTATTAACTCACTCAAATTTGGAAACAATGATATATTTTATTAGTCTGTTTCCAAAATTTTTGCTAGGTCACTAAAATTCAACGGTTCTTCCTTTAATATTGCACT
The DNA here is from genome assembly GCA_037951405.1 of Platydemus manokwari. Lineage (NCBI taxonomy): Eukaryota > Metazoa > Platyhelminthes > Tricladida > Geoplanidae > Platydemus > Platydemus manokwari. The sequence continues at coordinate 1,309 of JBBMOY011115330.1, forward strand.
TATCTGTGCTACCATTTCTGTGGAATTCCTCCATTTCCCCATACATAGTATTTCGATTTTCACAATACCATCACATTCGGAGACAATGCGATAAAACCAGATTTTAAAAAGCTTGCTTTTGTTTTAATCTACTCATCACTTAAAATTTATTTAACATCTCATACATATGTATTCCCAAATAGTTCTCGTATCAAAATTTCGAAATGAAGAAAAATGTTCCTACACTACTTTCAAATATGTGATTCTTTATTAGATTTAAATCGCATAATTAAAGGTTTTTATATTTATTTACGAGTTTTTATAAATGAAAATTACACTTGATTTTCATCCTGTAATGTTAATTTCGAAAATCAAACCAGGAATTTTATATGATAAAAATTTGATAGAAAAATTATATTTAAATAAAAATCTCACAATTTTATTTTACTATTAATAGTACAAATAATATTTAGAGTGTTCTCAATGTGAAGATTGATTTAATGAAACCCAAGCAACAAAATATTTCTTACCATGTGTGAACGAGAACATTAAATATTCAAAAATTGTAATAATCATTAACGAAATCAGACCCCACACGTACCACATCTATCAATAGACTACTTTCAATCAAGTCAAGTGGACAATTATGACATTACGTAAATAATAATAGAAAAAATCATTAATTTAGGTTCTATTTCATTCCATTAATACTACAATTCTGTTACATTGTCACATTCAATAATCGGTCTACCACAACGGATTAGTGTGCCATAGAAATGTCGCATGATTTGTTCTGGTTTCCTTTCTTGATAAAGATCTTATTTTCCTTTAAATATTTTATTATAATTTGATTACAGGGAAATTTAAAACGTTATTTTATCAAGCTTGCCGACGAGTTTCCTTCAAACTTTTGAATCTCTGTCATTGTATTAATTTTATTTGTAGACAACAATCTCTTAAATAAATATAATCGTTGATAAATATAATCATTGTGATAAAATAGAAAATTAAATCTGGCTTGACAATCTTCTGGATCTAATCCCTTTAACTGCCGAATAGAAGATGAATTGACAAGATTTTTCGTAAACTTAAATCCTAAAACATTGGTTTCATTGTTTGAAGAAACTATTTGGTACAAAGGAATAAAACCAATACCTACCTGTGGCATAAAAATAATTTCACAAAAATTCATTAAAATAATACTTCATTAAGTACTTTAGTGGTTCTTAAGACAGGCTTATATCGCAACAAGTTTATACTCGAAATTTTGCATAAATTAATCAATATGCGAGATTATTTGATAGATTAATATATAATTTATTGTATCTTATTCAAAACTGAATTTATTTATCTATTCTACATCAAGTAACATCAAGTCTTGATAAATGACAATCAAAATGTCTCATTTCCAATAATAGAGTCATTTATATTTTAAATAGATTTCTACAAGTTTCATGATACAACAATTCAATCATAAAACAATTTTAAATATCAGATAATGACTTGGTGAGCCGTAATGTCAATTTATTAGTCACTTTAAATTATACATTATTCTGTAAATTTATGTCTGCAAATGGTTATCATATGAAGACTCTAGGATGATCTAGATTTTATATTGATAATCAAATAATTAATGGTTTACTGTTGAGTTCTTATTCGGAGAAACTTTACTGCTTTACATAAATGCTTGGCATAATAAATGATTGATGGTTATAATTAAAATAAAATATGACAAACATATCATAGGTATTTAGTAAAAAATTAGAATACTTTTTTTTACCAACTTTCGATATTTCGATCAAGTTTTAGCTCAAAATATTGATATATTGAAATTAAACCCCTTTCTGTTACTTATAATATTATGATACTTAGGATCTTCAACAATTTCATTAATTATTCTTTTATAAACAAGATTATTGGTAAGAGTAGGTACAAAGCTTGTAATTCTTTAATTCACAAGTTTGCATTTGATAGTTTCATCCCAATTTCATTTACATGTTCCTATAAACGTAAATCGATTATGCTTGACCGTAAACAAACACGGATTATAATAATCTTTGGGAGTTTTAAATAAGCAACATAAGCTCCAGGAATACACGAATCGAAATAATCTCTTTAAAAGAATGCATATTTTCGGTTGTTTAATTCATCTTAGTTACAAATAAAAAGAACGTTTAAAAATTGTTTAATATTTTCATTTGCTAAATGAGACCAATTCTGTTGAGTCAATTAAACGACAAAATGAGTAAAATTCATTAGAAATGAAAAGATACTTCAAGTAACATGTTTAGAAACGAAATTGGCGTGCACACAAACATCATTATGTCAACGTAAAATATCGATTTATATCCGACCAATCAAATAACGAGTTTACTTCATTTGCATGTTAGTCATTAATAAAGTAAAATTTTGTATCTAAAAAAAACTGAAGAAAGAACTATGTATAAAAAATTGGAAAACGAACAAGATGTTATATGTAATAATCGTTTTACAAATTCAATTATTAACGATAGAAAAATTATGAGCACCTGTGATGTTTCACCTTTAGTTCCTCCCAATCAGTAAGTTAATATTATTTCATTATTTTATTTTGGCTTTACGTTAAACATTTAGAAAGGATGATGAATGTGATTACACCAAACCACATATGACATTGTCAGAAATTATTCTTCTAAATATGACTTATATGGGCCTAAGCATGCTATTTTTACTGCTGTCAGTCGTAGGTAAATCTGATATTTTCTCATAATAATTAAAAATTGAGTTATTCGAATTTGGATAAAATTAAATAATCTCATTAAGAATTCTTAATTAATTAAATCCTAAGGACTTTCAACTAGAAATTGATTTTTAAAATATTATATTTATCAAAATTAGATATAAAAACATCGTGAATGCTGATTGTTTTTACTTTCAATATATGAACACTTATTCGTAGAACATGAATTGAGGCATTTAAATTACATTAGCTATTGTAAATGACGCCATCTTTGTTTTTACGTAGTGTTTAAATAATCTATTTTATATTTCGGATGAAATTTTAATTGAGAAAGTATATTTACCAAAAAGGTCAACGAAGGCTTAATGATTTATAATCCGCTTAAATTTCAAGTATATATTTATTTTTATATTTACAAACTGTTATGTATTATTTATGTTTAACATGAAAACAATTGCTAAAGAGAAAGAAGAACAATAATTCTTATTTAACTGGGATAAATGTTGATTTAATTACGAATAAATAATTGGTATTTATTGTGTATTATTGTGTTTTTTATTAGAAATTTAGTGTAAATAATGGGATAATGATCCTAATTGATAGTTGGATCAACTGATTTCTCGGATAATAATTGGACATATAGGAAGATGATTAAAATAATAATATTAAATATTGAGGAATCATTCATTATTTAATAAATAATATTTTTCTAAAAATAAGAATCCAACTATTTCTGAGAAGGAAAAAAATCGCAATTACTGCCATTGTATCTCGCGTTTGGCTCCGGATATCTAAGGGCATCACAGACCTGTTATTGCTCAATTTCATTTAGTTAAACACTATTAATTCCTCGAAGAGCTCGTATTTACTTTTTAAACACGAATATACTAGTTAGCAGTTTACAGTCTTGTTCGATATCTGAATTAATCAGACAAATCGTTCCACCAACCAAGAACGGCCATGCTTTCATTTTCATAGATTTTAATTGTTTTTATGGTGATCAAAATATTTCAGAATTCCATTGATCTGCTGTAAAATTATGATCCGGCTTATGATTTGCTTTTATACTATTATTATCTTTCTTCACCATTATAAATTAAATTATAATGAATATTTTTCGAATAGATTTAACAATCCAAGATCATATTGTCTTGATGGTATGGTTAAGGATGTTTTCTAAATGGAGAATCAAAAAAATATAAATAAATGGTTTCTAGATTTGCTTTAATATTTTATGTTAATTGATATGTGGTTTTCCCTTTTATCTTCAAGCTGTAAAACATTTATATGATTTGCTCTTATTTTTATCTATGAACTGCTCAGACTAAATATCATTTTGCAGTGCTCGTATTCATTCTCCCAATATCAGAATCTCATTCATAATATATTAGTATATACACCACTATACCTGTCATGCTTTCTGCAGTGTGATTCCAAGAATGTTTAAGATTTGTTCCTTAAATCAAAAATGGTCGAACCTACTTACTGTTTAATTACTACATTATTTATTCATTTTTTGTGTATTTAATTGGTGATTCGAACTTTGTATATAGATAATTAAATGTATAATAATAATTATTATTATGAAAATTTTAATCAAAAATCACTTTTAACCAACTGTTTTATTTCAGCAATGTATTTTGTACATTTGACTGTCTAAATGAAGTAAAGTAATCGTACTAGTAGTAACCGTAATCGTTATTGTCGTAGTGTGTTACAGTTAGAAGAAATTTGTGAACTGGTATTGTCAATAAAAGTTCAGAGACTTTGTCTTCGTCTATTTAACATCCTTTTTTTAAGGATTTGGTCCCTTTGAAGGCAAGCCGTGTACATTTAAATGAAAATTTATTGAACAGAGTTTGTTCTTCCAAATAGAATAGATATGATATTGTGAACAGACATAGGAAAGGAGTTGGATTAGAATAAAAGATCATTAGATTTGTGAGTTAGAGTAATTAAATTGGGTTATTTTTAAATTAAATATGCTAAAAAATATTATAAAAATTGTAGTACTTCTGTAGTTAAAATAAGGATGTTGTAAGCATAAATTAAAACATAAAAATAAAATAAAAAATAAAGGTATTTATTTAAGAGTATTTATTATCATAAATTTTATATTAAAACGTCTTAGATTTATTGATTTGAAAATAATTAGAACTTTTGACATCTAGGAATATAAGTTCTATTAGGCATCTATTTAAAAAATTTTTCAGTCTGGTGAGCATTGAAGTATATCCAATATTTTTAAACTTGTTCAGTCACAGTTCATTTGTTTTGATCTCATCGTTAATTTTAACATTATGAAATGGATTCCGATTTCAAAATATGGTTGAGAGCTTCGTTTAATTGTTCTAGTTAGTTAAAATATTGTGCGCTAAATGTCATTAATTAGATCGCATAGTTTGTGTTTATTTTGCTTTGTTATTTAGATTCCCAGTGTCCCTTAAATATAATAATTTTACGTTTGAACCACTCATTACCGATTTTATTGTTGGGGTATTATTATTAATTAATACGATAAAAATTTATCTATTTCGAAATCTATTAATAATGAAAATTGTTTATCTATCTGAGAATGATTGTTAGATACTGCAATCTTAAAACCACACACATTTTAAGATACGTATAACCTCCACTTCGTAATTCAAAGGTCATGTATAGTTAAGATCATTGACAATCATACTTGGAACCTCAATTACGGAAGTTAATTTAATATCTCTCTGACTGTTTTGCTAACCCAACTGTGAACCTAAGCAAGTGAAATACTGCACGGTAGTTGAATTCTTACTAAACAAAGTAGAGTTTAATCCATCGTGCTTAACGTTTTGATTTTTAATAACAATTGAGTGTCTTTTCTTTATACATGTTATTGTCTTGGAATATAATTTGTCCTTATTTTAAAATTAAATTTAATTAAAAATATCCAATGAAAAGAGTCTGGTGTATTGTTTAAATTGTTTAGATTTCGAAAATAATCAATAAAATTTCGTTTGAAAATTGATCAAAAATATATGCGTAGTAACTGAAAGTGGCTTAAAAGGTATTCTTTTTTAATATTGGCATATGGATATACATTGTATGACATTTAAAATCATACTCACCGATCTCTTGGTGTGACATTCAAAAATGAAATCAGTTTCATTTGCCACGCACATAATTTTGATTTATTTGTGAATGGAATTTGATTTTGGATTGATTATTATCGTGATCAAAATGGTTAATACGATTGTTGATACAATTCATCAAGTTCTTTATATATATTGTAGATTCTTTTTATTGGATTTTATATAAGATGTTTTTGGAAAAAATATTCATAAATATTTTTATATTAAAATTTGTTTTACCCACATAAGATCAATATTAGGTGATGATAAATTAAAAGATGGATACAATGTGGAATGAATGACATGATTTGTTTCCAGTTTGTTAATAGCGTTATATATATATAAAATCCATATTAAAATATAAAATAAAATCATATTAAAAATTATTATAAATTTTATCCTGCAGATATTATTATTAAGTAATGTTCTAGATATTGTGCTCTATCTCTTCAATAATTTCTTTTCTTTTTCTATTTGCGAAATTTCAGAAAGACGAAAAAGTATTTTGTTTTTTAATATAATCCTTGCAAAGAATTAAGTTAGTTATTATTGCCTTCATGTAACTTTTTTGAGATATTTTTAATCCTGGATATTCACATCATTATTATCTTTGGATCTTTTCCAGATAAGCATTGCCTTTACGCAAAACGTGCACACATGGAAAGTTAAGCCCATCCACTTTTTTGCCAGCTCCAATTTAATGCACACACGCAGCCTTGGCCTATTTCTGATGTCTCACATCATAAAAACTTGAATAATTTTTTTGGGTGGCGGTGTTAACTTGTTGGTGGAGCTTATCTGGAAAGATCCATATCTTTACTTTGTAACAATAATGCAATAACATTTGAAACCCTATTTTGGTTGATTTTAGAGTAATTGATTTATAAGCGATGTCATTATCATCTTATAAATCATATTTATGTAAGAAATGTACAAATAATAATATAATTTTCATTCACTTATCGTTGTTAGTTTGTTTGTTTTTTTGATTTGCTTTCATATGGTTCTACAAATGCCTTTTGATTTTATATGTACATTATTGTATGTTATGCTTTTTTAAAGTGAACATTCAATGAGATATCGATTGAATTATTATTGATGTAGCATGTGCAAATGTCAAATTGGTATTGATTTTGGTGAGTGAAATGGCGATTATTTTGAGTCCATCAATGGCCAAAATATTGAATGGTGGATTCCTACCAGATGCTAATGAATAGAGAGAGCTGCTAGAAAATTTCCGCGCCACCTGTAAGGATTGATAAAGGCTTAATCAGTAAACACTACAGCGCTAACAAATACCAAAGTGGTTGATAAAATTTCCATTCACTGTTTTAAATGTTTTAATATTACAAACAAGGCAAAATTAAAGAGGAACTGTTCAGAATATTTGAAAATCGATATATTGTTGCATGATTAATGATCTTGAAATGATCTTAAACACAATGGGTCAATATGAAACAAATCACATAATTTATGCTGGTAATGAATGGATTAATTGAATTATAGAATTTAGGTTCATGTTTAAACTTATTTTTTAATCACTTCCAAACGTAGAATTTCTATTCTAATAATTGGATATTAAAGGTCGCTGTATTGGTTCAAGCATTATCAAATGATTTTTAAATCTTTATTCGGGTATATAAAATCATATGTTCTGAACTGAGTACAATTAATTGTTTATTTTAATTAATTAATTCGAATCTCATTAATTATTTCCTTTGTTACGAAAATTATGTTTAAAAATTATTATTCCAAAGTGTATTTTAATTAAATCGACCATAAATGAACCCCTTAACTATCAGAAAGAATCTGTTTTCTCCACTAGTTTTTGTATGTCCTCTTTGCATCCCAGAATCGAGTCAATTGTGACAATGAAAATTTTCGATAACAGTTATATATTTTTCTGTTAAATCAAAGTCTAAGCTTGGATATGTTAAAATTGACAGAGTGGCAAAAAGTTTGTTTTTTATAATCTAGGTAATTCGTTTTATTCCCACATAAATGTATTAATTAGTATATTATTATTAATTATAATTTATTAATAATGTGTACATTTTCGCTTGTACAAAAATCTATATATATGTAACTAGTTAGGTAAACAGGTTTAATTAAAGCGGGCTATTATATAATCCTTTGATATATTTATTGTTCGATTCAGTGTATGAAATAGTTGTTAAAGAAAATTATGTTTCACAAAAGCCCGTCTAAATTTACAAATTGCATTTGATATGATTTTGAAATTATTATTTCTCAACTGGATCAGAAAGTTGCAGTTCTTATTATTAATAACATTAGATATTTCTAGCATGTATGTCGTAGTGAAGTGTTTATAAAATTATGACAATTCACACGAAGTCAATATCGATTTTACTCGTAGTGAATCGTGTTATTAAATTATGATAATATTTATTTGGTATCATTGTAACTTACACTAAAGAATTGATTTAAATTAATTTTAAATTACTTGATAGTATCACAAGAAATAAAATTGTCAAATATTTATAATCAAACGTTTACTTTCAATTGTGAGTAATATGTTTGGATTAAAAAATAATTTATTACTAGTTGTTCCTGCACAAATAGAAGCTATTGTTGGTAGCAGTTATAAGGGCATTGTGCTTGGAATTACGGTGGCATTGGGTGCAGGTAAATAAAATTGAATTTTTTTATTAGCTTCTGAAAAATGTAAATTTAGTAATCACATTCGTAGTTGGCCCACTTATTGGTATGAAGAGTGACCGATTGAATAGTGAATATGGTCGTCGACGTCCAATAATAGCTATCAGTGTCCTGTTATTATCGTAAGTCTAAGAAGGGATCGACTTATTTCTAGATTTGATCATAATTCATGGCTTTCGTGTTTATATTATATATTTCTCAGTAAATTATAATTAGGTGCTTTAAAACTACTCTATCTACAATTATGCCCTTGTGAATATAATATACATCCAAACTTATTTAGTAATATTTTTGGTGACTTTTAGGATTTAAGATATTATGGAACTCTGAGATTGAATGGATAATTTTTCATGAACCAAAACTCCATTTTATTAATATCAGGTTATACAAACACCAATATCTATATTTGGCTAAAGTTAAAAAAAGGATCCTTAAATGAAATTTTAAATTTGTTGAGTGTATTTCAAAAATCTATATAGTTTATTTATTTTCTACTCTAAAAACTTTTGAATTTTTTATTGAAGTGCTTAAGAAGAATTTCAGTTGTTTGAAATCAAATATTAAATAGACTAGAACTTTAAAATATCTTAAGATTTGATCATTTGATTAACGGACTAAAGTGGGTCGAATTGCAATTTATTGTAAATTAGTGAGGATACCTTTTTAACATTAGAAGCAAATTGAGAGATATTCTCAATTTTTACAATTATTTTATAAAAATAAACAATGGTATTATTAAACATGTCCGTAATTAACTAACTCGATTTATAATTATAAAAATTGAAAATCTCAAATAATCATATAGGAGTGTTGTGATTATAATGGGAACTTGGTTTTAAAACTATGTTTTGTCACTATTAGACATCTTATAAA
>JBBMOY011115441.1:0-10661 GCA_037951405.1 Platydemus manokwari
ATTTTGATAGCTTATGAATAGAGCTTCAAAATGACGTGTATGTTAATGATTTGCTACAGCACACACACAAGTGTTTATATCTGGTGTCAAATTCCGGTTATTAAGTTATAGACCCAATATTTCAAAAAATTAATCACTTAAAATCTAGATCAACATTTAATGTTATGTACTTGTTTATAATATTTTGGTTCAGTAAAGAAAACGAGATTTATTTATAAATATATTGTAATGGTGATAATGGATTGAAAATGGTCAGATTGTAATATCAACGGATAATACTAAACCTCTTTTGCACTCATTTCTACTTATAAATATTAAATGAGACCTCGATTTGATTCACCGCGACACCGGAACCTGAATTACGAAAAATATAAAATTATTGCAACTGAAATCAGTAAGAAATCACGATTGAACGCCAACCTAAATGTAACCTGTGTCGGTATTCTCGGATCCTGGTAACCACAAAATAACAAAGTCCCTTCTAAGATAGGCCTGGACAAATCACAGAAAACCTTCATCTCAGGCTTCCTAATAACTGCCTTGCTGAAGAATGCCTTTGAAACATGCAGGGCTCACATCGATCAGAAGAAAATGAAAACCATTCGTACAGATGAGCTTTCAATTCAATTATCAGCACTACGTACCAAAATTAATGATTGAAACTAATCTTAATAGAGGAAGCTCCAAATGTATATTGTATATATATAAAGAATTTGATTCTATAAAAGCCGTATGCCGACGTGAGTCCTTGTACCACCGCGCGCTGAATATATTGATGTTCATGCAAAATAAATTTTAGTCTTCTTTTTGTTATCGCTTTTTGTTTTGTTGGAATGCACAAGCACTTCACTTAAATATAACACTGGACACTGTGTGTTCCATATATTATCAAATCAATCAAAATAATAATATAAAACAGGAATATAATCATTATTTTTGATAAATTCTTGGATTTATATAATTTGCATAATAATAATAATAATCAACTTGCATAACAGCAATAATCACAGTATAATAATAATAATATTAAATAATTTATAATAATACGAATTATTATCACCATAAATTACAACTACATGTTTCAGTATAGAATGATATGATTATCATTATCAACGATATCGTTTAATAATGGTGAAAATTATGCAGAGCATTTTGTTTGCAAATACAACCAGAAAATAAACAATAGCAAACTATTTTTCCAGTTCACTAAAGACGTTCGTCCATTGTTTTGCAGAAGGTACATTGGGAAACAAAATCCAATTGTTAACTCTGACTCTATTTTCATCGGACTTTCAATAATTTCAATTTTTCCATTATCAATCCATTTTGGTAATAACATGCATCACCTTGGTGATAATATTTACTAGCTATTTGTTTTTTTCTTTATTATCAACAATATAGGGGTATAGTGAACAGTATTAGCCAAGTAGTCAGTATAATCATTCAAAAGATATATCAGTTTTATATAAGTATGCGCACACACACACAAAATATATACACAAATGAAGACGTGAAGTAAAATTTGAATACATTATTTTAAAATACAATTTTTTAGTTTTTTACCCCAATCAGACATTCCAGAATTAACAACTGAATTCTGTCACTAGCAATACTTTGCTAAAAATATTCTATATTTTGGTTTTGTTATTGGGTTATTCATCATCAGTACTGCAGGTTTCAAGGTCATTGGATTGATTGTCAATGTCCAGTAGCGTAAGGGCTTTCCCGAATTGAATATTGGTTTCCTCTGAGCCACTTGGCACTTGACATTTCTTATAAATTATTATTATCATCATTATTATTATTGTTATTATTATTATTATTATTATTATTGTTATTATTATTATTATTATTATTGTTATTATTATTATTATTATTATTATTATTATTATTATTATTCTTATTGTTATTATTATTATTATTGTTATTATTATTATTATTATTATCATTATTATTATTATTATTACTGGGTGGTCACTAGAAAAGCGGAAATTTTATCAAACTGATACTTATTTTTACAAATTTTTTAAAGGTATATGTTATTTTACACTCATATATTCTCAAAATGCCGTCCATACACTTCAGAGCAGCATCTTAACCAAGATATTCAAGCTCGTGTAGCGTTTTGAATGATAAGGTATTGTTTCCAGCTCTTACCAAACTCGTTTTGGAATCATCAATAGAGTTGATGTCAAGTCGACAATTCTGAAGCTCTGTTAATAACAGGCTTCAAAAGCAGTAACCCATGACATTTAATACTGGGATTTTGAGAGCCAATCTTTCAGTTCAATGAAATCAGGAGTAGATTACTGAAGAAATTGAACTGAAGCCATTGCTATGTCCATATTAGGCCGTCCATTACATTTTGTATATCACTGAACGTCTGCGGACACATCTCTTCACACTAAACTTATTGGTTTATTGTTTTTTTCTACCTGCCTTCAGGACTCTGATAATACTCGTCAAGAAATCGAAGCTTCGTTTCGTCATACCATGAAACTGCAGCATAACAAAGAACAGATGGCGGCAAATTGTCATATTTAATCAGCAGATCTTCCTCAGATATATCAGTTTTTAGTTGCATTTCTCGCTGAATACGATAATTTTTTGTATTCAAAGGCGGTCGCAATGAACACCTTGTTTTGTCCGAAAACCATGCTCTCTTACAAGCACAATCTGATTCAAAGCGATTGATCAGTGGTAGCCACTTGATTTGTGCATTTTCCGATGTCGCTCACTGATGAGGTTACATTTTATTTGGCGATAGCACTTCAGGTCACTTTCTTTGAGAATATCAAACATTGATGTTTTCGATAAATAGAGATGTCGAGCGATTACTCGTTGACTGAAATAATGTCTGGTCATTGCACCGTTTTGCACAGGTGAAACAGTCAATTGTTTCACTGTGGCGTGTGCCTCGACCCGTTCCTTTATGGCTTGTACCAACTATTTCAGGACCTTTCCATTTCAAAGTTGCAGCCACATTATTAAACTGATGCCTTGTGATCGTTGAAAAATAAGTTGGTAATACAACTAGGCATTTTTTAGACCCCAAATAGGATTTGCACTTTTGAAAAGAATAATCACTTACCTTTAAAAGTTTGAAAACTGAGTCCTGTTCCTTTCCATGATATGGGTATTAAATAGAATCTAAAACAGATCAAAATAGAAATGAGTAAGTACGCTTTTTATTCATGATCTCATCTGCCACGCAAAGTTTATTATGAAGTGCATGGACGACATTTTGAGCATCTATGAGTGTAATATAACATATGCCTTTATAAAACTTTGTATTATTATTAATATTATTGTACGTTTTTTATAATTATATTTTTATTATTTAATTATCACTATTAAGCTTACTTAAATTGATAAAGAAATTTGACTGGAGACTATTTTGATAATACCAGGTGAATCTCATTTAAAGTTGCAGTTATTGTTTAACGTCACTGTCCTGTTTGGGACTTAGAGCAAATTATTGATATAAGAGAGTTTAAATGTCTATGTATTATTAATCGTAATTTCATTATATTATAATAGAACGCTATCGGGTAACAAAATTTATTTTAGTTTTAATAATGACGCATCATTAAAGTCCTAAAAATAACGGTTTAATAACATCATCACAAAAGATTCTTTAATAGAAATAATAAAGTAGAAGTTAATTATCGAAACAAAACTATCGATACACTAAAAACGTATCGATAAACTTACCAGCCAAGGTCTGCCTACGCTATATGTTTTAACGATCACCATGTATTTTTGTTTTATGAGTATTTATATAATAAAAACTGGGTATTTATTTGGATCTATATTGGAACTTTCTATAATAGATTCCTTCGTATTTTGACTAACATACAACTGAACGCAATGGAATTTGAAATTTCAGGTACCTTCAGTAAAGTACCTTTCGAGAAGAAACTGCTAGAATACAATTCTCGAAGGACTGTTTGTTGGTATTATCAGAAGTTCATTAAGCAGCAAATCAAATTAATTTGTCTAAATAATTCTATTTTAATATAATTTGATGTCGTCACTTTTCAGTTCGTTTTCGATGCGTGTTTTTATAAAATAGTATCGGCTTACACGGTGACCAGGTATCTGGATTCGATTCGGAGAAGATCAGTGAGTGAAAATTCTGGAAAAGAAGTAGAAGATATAATGAAGATGGAAAGTAGATATAAAGAAAATATAGAAAAGATAGAAAACAGATAGAAGAATAAGAGTTTTTTATGTAGATCAAAATGTGAGCATTTCATACAATGGCAATTAAGAATACAAAGGAAGTCAAAGATTTTAAAGAAAGGGGAATGTAAGCCTTTGAAATTGAAAATAAATTTTCAAAGATTTGATTTTGTATAAAATTTAATTCTGCACATACACACAGCATTCAGGAATAATTCAGAATCAATAAAAATAAATCAATTAACTTTAAATTATATATATTGATGTGTGACATACGATTTATTTAATTTCGAAAAGAGAAAACATGACTTCAAACTTTATTCTCTAAAACAAATTCTGCTAAATATTTTCAGTTAAATCTGAAATAGGAAATGTTTTATTAAAAATAGTTTTGATTTATTTTTCAGTTTACTATTTTGCTTTGCTATTAGTCGAATGTTCGATTTTTGAAATTCCAATTTTTAAGATTTGATCGAAATATGCCGCATTTTCAACATTATCATTCAATCGTTGAATGTGGCTTGTTTCATTGATAATATTGATTTTCACAAATGAGCTCAATTGATATGTTTGGAGCCCGTTCAATTGAAACAAAAGATGAACTATCAAAAGAATGTTAACCATGTCGAAATAAAATAATGATAAAGATTGATTTTCGTTATTTAATATAGAAATATCTGTTTATTATTGGATTCAATGTTTTATCATTCAGCCTATGAGAAATTTAGAACAATTTTCTATCAATTAATGCTTCCTTGGAAATGATAAACATTGGTGTTGTGTAGTATTAAGAAACGAAACTAAATAAGCAAAAACTATTTCAGTATTTTTAAAATCGATTATATCAACGAGAGCATTCTGATAGGATAAAGATATTTTCACTATCAATATTGATAAAAATAAAAATAAAAAAGATAACAAGCTAGATTTTTATTGTAATTTAGAATTCGAGAGCATGTCTGTTGTACATCTCGAAGCCATTTTAGAAATAAAGATAGAATTGGGGTTTATAAAGTTTAAAAACAAAGTAATCTTTGACTTTTAATACATTTCCAGAGCTAATATTTTGAAAAAGCCAAAAATGAGATTATTAAAATTAAGATGAGAAAACACAAGATGGGCAGAGAATATTGAAAATATAGAGAAAGTAGGAGATATAGATAAGATAAAGGATAAATATAGAATTATACTGATAGATATATTAAAAATTTGATTTAGAGAATATAAAGAATATATCGAGAATTCCAGATATGAAGTTCGAAAGCAAGAATATGACGAAAGTCAAAGACTTTAAAATCAATGACTACTTCGACTCTGATATTGTTGACCTGAGTTGACACTAAGAACTTCAAAATAAATCTTTCGATAAACTATGGTAACTCTTCCAGAAAAATACCCAAATTTTTTTTCATCAATTATCACATAACTGTTGTATCGCGGAATATATTGATTTTAATGAGAGAGTCTAAAATCTTTCAATATCCTCCAGTTTGAAAATATATAACTATATCTATGAGATTGAGTTATTGTGTTTGGCATAATTTGGGAATAAGTTAAAATTGATTTTGGAGTAAAAATATTTTTAAGGACATTTTAAGGAAACAATCAGGCAATGTTTGGATTCGATCGACCCTTGTGCCATTCAATGGCTGGTGAAAACATCAAAAAATTCTGAAATATTGTCGGACTATCAATCAACAATTTAGATCTGAAAATTGTATTTACTAAAATATTACACTCAAACTCTAAACAACAACAGTTCACAATTCACAAAGAAAATCACTCAAGGTGGGATCAGCGCTCGAAAGTCAAAGACAGAATGAAAAGTAATCAAGAAGACTGATTACTAAAATCACATAAGCTAAGTACTCAAGTTACCGAGCAAAAAGAACTGGTCATTGTTGTCAAAATGGGCTCGTTTTATACTATTGCTAGTCACATTATTGCATTGATTAATTTAAACAAATTATTCTAGAATATTCTATTTTTATCTTTTGATTTAAACAAATTATTCTAGAATATTCTATTTTTATCTTTTGATTTAAGCAAATTATTAATGATTTTCTTTCAGAATATTTTTAAGTATGTTTATTTAGAATTTTTTAATTATTTTTTAAAATTTTATTTTTTACCTACTCCACAATGTGAATGAATAAGTCGAAATGAACAATTTGTAACATTGGAAACAAATTTCAAACAAAATGAGATAAAATTGAAATTATAATGAATTCATTACCTCAATTGTTTACTTTGTTTTCTGTGATTATGTTGTGATATTTCTCTGCCTCTATTTCTAATATATACCATTATGTTGATACCTGATACCAATGGAGTCGTTTTGAATTGGAAATTTTATATCAAGTTCAAATAAAATAGGAGAAAATCAGAATTTCTTATTTCGGTTATTACAGATTTCAGTTCGAGATCTCTTATTTCTGCTGTGTTGATATTTTTCAGAACAAATACTGTTGCGATTTAGAGTTTAATGGTTTATAAGATAAATTTAAGAATCTAAATGAACTCAAATTGTAGATATATAATTTTAAAAACGTTACATTTAATAAGTAACAACAATCGATTATCTATAAGTTAAAAATATAAATGCACCGTGTGTAAAAATATTTTGATAAAGCGTGGACATTAATTTACTAATCCGACTTCAATAGTGGTGTTCGAAAGAACTTATGGCTCTTTATAAATGAATGAATATATGATAAAATCAATAAAATATAATTTTCAAATAAAATTGATGTAATATATCGATGTAATAATCGATAACAAATAACCAGATTTTGATAGATTTAGATGAAAAGGTTTATAATTATATTGATTTTCAGATTCTATTTCGATAGAACTGATTTAATGAACGACTTCTCTGTAAGCGACACGTAGCTTGAAGGTGATTAAGACAAAGGCTTCCAAAACGGTTTGAAAGAAATTTTAGTATTGATTTCATAGATTGGTTAACGTTTAGATGGATTGATAAGGATTATCATAAATGATATTACATCAACACTTATAATTTTAATGGTAAGTAACACATAAATAAAATGTTTTTAAGAATAAAAAATTTAAAATTTTAAAATACGCTAATCATAACTTTTGGAAGAATCTAAGATTTGGGATTTCGAGTTATTAATTATCCCTCAATAATAATGAGTTCGTCGTAACTGAAAAGTAGCTCCACCTTAAAAAACAAACAAGCATCATAAATTGATTATACCATTCATTATCCTTTACTGTTTGTTTTAATTGTTTACAAATAGCTAAATGAACATTTTTCCAGATGTGATCAACGGGACGTCGCGTTGAGCAAGTATTCTTAAACAGAAGTGACACAATGTGACTTTCATTTCAGGATTGGTTAAAGAAATAACTCTACTCCACGAAACCACACAAATCTCGAAGAAATTAAAAGCGAATGTGAGACTTCTTATTTTTCCCACCGAAGGAATCTTTAGTAAAACAGGACTTTCAATTACCAAAATTATAATATATTTATGCTTATTCTCCACTAGAGGAGTCAAGTTAGTCAAATACTCTCCCTCGAAATTAACCATCTACATAATAGCTTAAAAATCGATACAATAAAAGGAAAATGTTACAATGTTGTCATTAAATTCATATTCTCATAGCATAGCCGGGTTCCCTAAGGAATGGCTTTTTATCTCGTTTTTGTTTTAATCATTTACTGAATAATTTTATATGATGTTTGCTTTTTCGAAATTGCGATAATTTTTTATTGATTTTATATCTTTCTATGTTGTTTATCACTGATAAGTTTTCATATTATACGATATCCTTCATATCTCCTACATTTCAAACAGTAATTTAAACAAAAAATTTATTCCATTTCGTTATCATATCATTTGAATAATTGTATTTATAAGTTTTATTTCAAAGTGCCAGAGAACATCGGACTTCTTTCTAATATAATTCTCCACTGACCTCTTTTTCACTGGAGTTGGGTGGCATTACGTCACAACACTACTTGTAATAATCTTCAAGGAATTGCAACGTCACATAATGAAAATCCTTTGTATTTAGATTGATTTTTTGTAAGTATATGGATTCATCAATAAATTTTGTCTCTTCACTTATTGGTGTTTATGCATTATATTAATGCAAGCAACTGCTAAGAGTCAGATATTGTTGGAATTCTCCATCCAAATCTTAACCCTAGAAGTTGATAATTTATAATCGTCATCAAATTCCCCCCCAATTGTAAGAGATTCATTGTTATTTATAGTAAACTATGTTTGAATAAATGTGATTGTTATTAATTTAGAATTATAAATCGGAACAATCGACAAACATATCGAATAATTCATTGATTATATTTGTTTTATTTTCCTACCAATTTTCAGATTCTTCATCTAACTCACTTTCGAGGAAATTTGCTTTCATTAGATTTCTTTAAGTTTTTTCACAATTGAGTTCATCATTATTTATCAAGTCAAATTTATGTTGATCATTATTTCATGACTTTGACTCTCGATTTCTTTTCAAAAGTAACTTGAATGATACCATAATCAGTACACCAAGTTCTGTACACAATATTAAATTAAATTTCACCACGTATCATCCAACCAAGCTATCATGTTTCAATATATTTTCAATCTCTCCCATCAAGATGATATTTATAAACAATTATTGGTAAACTTTCATTATATTTTAATCTTTGAATCCCAATAAAAATATTGAAGAACAAGTTCTCATTATCGATACAATATCTAATGAAAATATAACTTATTCACGTTAATGATTAGGTTTAATCTAAATATTTACTATATTCTGTTTGCCAACAACCTAATCACAATTTTTGTCAGTTCTATCTATCTACCATAGAGGTTTGTTCTATTAAAATAATGGAGAATCATTAAACAACAAGAGAAAGATTATCGAGAAAAAATTATTATTTATTATGTGGTTTGTAATTAATTTTTTGGGTTCTTGAGTATATTTTCAGGATTTCTGAGTCATTATGGATATTTTCGATTGATAAACTATCAAAAATAAGTCATAAATATTGTGAGAATTTTAAAATTACTTAAATATTTAAAGATATAATTCAAATTATATATAAAATTATATTTTATTTAATATTATATTTATTTGTTTAATAATTGTATTTGAGTAGAAAATTTAGTGTAGTGACTTTTCAGTTCGTTTTCAATGTGTGGATTATTAAGAAATGGCGGCTTACAAGGCGACCACGCATCTGGATAAGATTCTGAGAAGATCCATGACTGAAAATTATGGAGGAAGATAGTGAATCTATGGAGAATATATAAAGAAGTTATAAAGACGTTGTAGCGAAGTTACAAAGGAGATATAAAAGAAGGTAATTAGGGTTTTCGTGTAAATAAATATGTAGAGTTTTTGATACAGAAATAATTAAGAAAATCAAAGATTTTAAAGAAAAGGGGCGGGTGAGAATTTTTAAATGAATTCAATTTTTAAAGATTTAATTTAAATTTCATTTAAAATTATAATTATTTGTTTATATAATTGTATTTGAATTGATAATTTTATTGTGGTGACTTTTCAGTTTGTTTTAAATGCGTGATTTTTAAAATAGCCGCGGTTTTTAAATATTATAAAAATGAAAATAATTGTAAATATTTCTTAAATAATTTTGTTGAACTCCCTAAATTTGTAATGAAATAGTCAGAGCTAACATAGGGAATAAGTATTTGCATTCGATTTTATGAAAATCAATACAAGAAAAGTATAGAAAAATATAATTTAAACAGTATAAAGAATCATAAAAAAAATTTGAAAGATATGCCGTGCTCGATGTGATTTCAGAAAATTATAAGAAATTCGCAAAGAAAATATAAGATATAGAATGCAGAGAAAACAGATGAATACAAATGTGATCAATGTAGATAAATATCGACAAGTCAATAACAAGAAATGTGAAGAAAATCAAAAATTCTTGTAATACATAGTAGTGTGGATATTTAAATGTGGGTCAAATAATTTTTAAATTATCAATATAGATATAAAAATATCTGAATAAAGAAGAAAATTCGAATTATTTGTTTTAATTTGAAGATAAAATGGACTTTAGGATTGGACTAAAAAATTCGTTTTTAATTTTCGTGTGTTGTGAACCAGCAGCAGACAAAAATAACATTAATGACAGTTGTTTGAGATTTATATAATATAAAATAAGAATTGAAAAAGAATCTCACAATAAGAGTCAAACAATGCAACTCAAAAATAAATAAACTCTATTTTATAAACGAATACAGATAGCAATAATAAAAAAGCTGTAAGGAAGAAATAAATAAGAATGTATATCACTAAATCAGATGAAATGAAATCACTTATCTTAGGAGTAAGTGTAGTCTCATAATAGTATATGGAAATGAATGCAAAGTTTGTTGGCATTCACGATAAACATCAAAATGTTGTGAGAAAATTAAAAAATTTAAAGGAATAAATATCAAAGAAATATTTTTAAATTT
>JBBMOY011115552.1:0-10660 GCA_037951405.1 Platydemus manokwari
ATACGACATTATATGCAAGCAATACTCCCAGCGACATCTTTTATCAAATCGAAATTTTAAGGTTATACACCCAATAGTTTGAATGAAAATATTTTTAATAACAGATCACCAACGTTTTTGATAGAGAAATTTTCAATAAATTCTCATCGGCTTATCGTCTTCTTATATTTTCCCATTACATAGAATAAACCGATTACTTATAAATCTTAATTATTTGTATTACTTGATTATATTTAGTGAGATGTATAATAATTTTTATGAAGTCCATAAATCTGATTTATATTACCCACTGTACTTAGTATGATTCTCTGGGTCATGGTTGACAAATTCTGCTAATACATCATTTTAAATGTGGAACTCTTATATTAAGCCGTGTTTATTTGGTTATAAGTAACATTTTCTGTAGATTTCTCATTGATCCTTAGGTGTTAAGAACAAAAAGTAGTATTTCACCTACTATTATAATTTATTTTTTTATTTATAATTTTTATAATTAGAACAATAATAATGATTATAGTTACCGAATTCCACTCTAATTGAGAAATGTTGATTAATAATAATTATTATTATTATTGTAGTTAATATTATTGTTAATAATTTTTAAAATTACCAAAGATATGAGTTGAAAAAAAACAGAAGGCAAGGAATAACAAAGTTAAATGAAGTAGTGATAGATTCGAATCCATCTGTAACTCAACTACGAAATGCTGGAATCGAGGTCCTTTCCTATACTAATCAGTTGAAATGATTTCATAAATGTGATATTATCTTGTATTATTTTCTTCTTTTTCAAGAAATTTCTTTTAAAACTCAGAGACACTGAATAACCTTATCTTTCAAGCATACTGAAATTTTCAAATACATTTTAAATCCCTAGATATTATGGCATCTTGATTAGAAGGGGTTTGTAAAATGTAATTTTGTTTGTTGAACGGCTTAGAAAACAATTTCCGTTTTAGTAAATGACAGAGTAAATTATTCTTAAAATGCGGTCAAATGTCGGCATATGGTGTTTAAAATTTCTTGTTTCTGTAAGAGTTGTTTAAATTAAGTGTTATATATATATTGCCTTTTTAATTCACTTTCTGATATTTCCGAAAATATGGATATAAAATATATTCTCATTAAATTTGATTTCTTTTTTGAGTCACATTCATTGTCGATATATGCCGTGAATGACTAAAACAAAGATATTTGTGTAACTTTTTGATGTTTCCTTTCTGTCCTATTTCCCTCATTCTGATGATCTTGCCCTTTGATCGGTCAATATTTATAATCCACGACAATATTTAAACATCACGACATTTAAACAACAAAATCACAATAACAGCTGTAAAGCCTCGCAATTATTTAGAGAAAGAAAACAATCAATTAAAATTTTAAACGATAAAATTTCTTTTGGAAACTATTTTTGACAAAAAACGTTTCAACAATGTTATTCAATGCGCAAATTTAAAAATAAATTTATCATTGTACAATGGAAAAGCTGATTTTTAAATAATGGTTGATTTTTCCGTTCGAAGAATAATGCATTCAATGTGTTTTCGCAAGCAAATGATTTGATATTTCTCAACAATTTGATTGCATTAATCCAAATTTTCTTTAATTTTAGTAATGCAAGCTCCCATTCTTGGAATGAAATAAACCATAAAAATAATATTTTATAAAAAGGATATTTTATCATTTTGAATCGATGTTTGAGAAATTAAATATATTTTTATATAACTCTAATAATAATTATAATGACATTAATAATTTTTCTGTCTTTGTTGTGGGTATTTTTCTTCTTTCCAAGTTCAGTACAGTATTAGGATTTCTGGACAAACTGAATTTCAAGGAAACTAGCTGCCTAATGTAATTCTATAATAAAGAAGTTCGTAATTATAATCTTATTTCAGACATAGGATAAATATAGGCATTTCTTGAAGATTAATAAAATCTTACATTCTTATTAATAACCTGCACAACGATTGAATAATCGAAGTACAACTTTGGGATGGTTATAACAATTCATCTAAATACTTAACACAAGAATTAATAAAATAATATATTTTTTCATCACATTACAGAAACTTGACCATTTAAGTTAACCTGGCGACGAGCTTTCCCAAGAGAAACTCCTCTAGTCTCCCGTCCGAATCGTAAAGTATTTTGAGTAGACCCGAGACTTCGTTTATCATTTCGAACTGTAATTATCAGAGCACATTTTCCTGAATTAGTAAGAAATGGTTTGAGTAAATGAGTCAATTTGGTATCTCGATATGATACTGTATTTGGATCTTGTTTACGTAGACTGACAAATACCCTATTAAAAGCTGTTAATGATCTATTAATATAACCAGCTTCTTTGCTGAGTATTTTATTAGTTTGCGTTTCAGCTTTTATTATATCTTCAAAACCAGCCAAATCACAAAGGCAAAGAAAACTGCAAATATTTTCACCATGTATTTTACTTCTGCCTTGCAATCTTATAAGAGTTATCAAATGCGATCGTGATGATGCAGGGTTAAGAGCAGTTCTTGCTACTTTGCGTTTCACTCTACAAACCTGCATTAAAGCCTCTGCATCAGCTTCATTTGTTATTGGAACACTTTTTAACTTTTGATATGCTGTTTCCATTCCATTGTCAACGTATAATTGAATATTAGTTTCTCCTGACAAAACATCTATGCAATTATCGTTATATATTTCCACAACACAAGCAGTAATTTTATACTCACAATCTCTCTGCCGCAGTCGTTCTTCCATTAATATAGTGGTAAGTGCCCTTTGCATAAGACCTTGTTGATTTGATCCATCATTTCCCCCAATGAGAGTAAAAGTCTTTCCACTAGCCTCACCACCGTAAGTGATGAAGCATACATTGTATCCATCAATGAAAGACATAACCAATGGACGAAATTCTTCATATAAGTCAGATTGTGACATTCCTGGATGAAACACTTTATCAAATTCAAATCTTTCGTTCGGTGCTATTGTTAAAGATATTGTTTCATTGCCAATAAATTCCAAAATACTTCCACCATCTGAA
Organism: Platydemus manokwari; assembly: GCA_037951405.1. Taxonomy (NCBI): domain Eukaryota; kingdom Metazoa; phylum Platyhelminthes; order Tricladida; family Geoplanidae; genus Platydemus; species Platydemus manokwari. The sequence goes on from JBBMOY011115552.1 coordinate 3,032, forward strand.
ACGTGACGACAGCGACAATAAACACGAATATTTCCCATTTGTTCCTGCATCAGGTTATAGGCATGTCTACGTTTCTTTTCTTCTTTTTTCAATTTTAATTTCAATTCTTCAACTTGTCTTGAAAGTGTAACCATTTTAATTTTTTGTTCATCTGAAAATGTTTTTTCATTATTTTGATTGATAAGTAAAGCTATATGACTTTTAAGAGAAGTGAAAACACAGCATAATTGTTTTCTTAAATATTCTATTTCGTCTCTGGTTTCAGAATGGAGTTGTCTGATGATAGCAAGATAGTGCTTAATTTTATAAAAAATTGACTCCATGTTTTTATCATTCATATAAAAGTGAACTAGATTTGTTTGTGTCACACAGTCTATAGTTAATGAGTTATTTACATTTGATGGATTCGATTTCATAATGAGAGAAATTCTGCTTTCGGCAAATGGAGTAAATTCAGTATCTACCATATTGACACCATCCATTGCTATAGTTTGCTTGGTCAAATTATTACTTCCCAGGTAATGATTTGCATTCGAATTTAAAGCTTTAACAATTTCATTAGATCTGTCAACTGAATCGTTCGATACTACTTGACTATTAACAGATAACGAAGATGGTGTACGAGTTGATATGTGCGGCATATTATGAATAGAATTATTTATATTGATATTGTTGGTAGGCATTATTTCTTCAATTATGGATCGAAGACCTTTTGTTATTTTAAAATATTTGATACAGGCAGTCTGATCATAGCCAAAATGACGTAATTCAGCTGCAACTTCCAAAGGGTCACACAAAAATGGACAATCGTTTAAAATATTTTCAATTTTCAATTGGATTTTTGGCAACAACAATTCAATTGCTAAAGGAATTTGCAATTGTTTCATTTTCGGTAGTTTAAACTTTTTCAGATCAACAGTCACAAGAGATATATTGTGCGATATCATCGGTTGTTGATGAACTTCTTCCAACACTTCTATCATCAGATTGTTTTCCAATTTTACAATGCTATCAAATAATTTACAATTGGTAAAAAACTTTTTTTCATCAGTATGTTGGGAAATTTGTTTAATTTTTTCTCCTAATTTTTTAGCGGGATTAATAATATTTCGTACTCCCCATGGAAGAAGCGAAGAAGAAATTTGAGACATATTCTCACTTCTTTTATTTGTTATTTCATACTCTGTTATACTTTTTGACTTGTTAAGTTTAATTTGTTTCATTGCAATTATAGTTTGAACTGCTACATCGACGAGACAGTCATCAGTTGAACTGAAAAAATCAGCTTTGTTTTCACATTGAATACCACTAGATGAAAATTGCCGAGTTGTATCATTGTTACACAGTGGGGAAATTTTACAATCATCACCAGAATTTTTAACACTGGAAGCGAAATTATCAAAAAATTGAGAATACTCTTCATATAATTTGTGAAAAGAATTTAATAACCTAATAATTCTACCGCTTTTTCCTCCATGAGATATGATCAAGTTTCTTTTTGAACCATTTTCTGTACAGTTAGTGAAATTTAAATATTTTTGCCAATCTTTAGGAGATATGAAACTTATTGGCAATTTTTTATTTAAAAGTCGGTTATTTGAAAGTTTCGGCTTATCTATGTCTTTCGAGATTGTTTCAAATAATTCAGATTTTGACTTGTTACCTGAGTTTACTGTTGGGGGTAAGTTTGATAATGGTATATTTTTGATTATATTCTCTTCATCTATAATCCAATTATAATCCATCAGACTTTGATTTAAATTAAAGTAATTAATGTTAGCGGAAAATAATATATTGATAATTAATCATATTATATAATTAAAATTCAAATATTATAATCAATTTACATAATACAATTTAAATAAATTTATTATTATACTTTTGAATTATCAAAAATTGATTATATAACATTTAAAAAGTTAATTTTATTGAAATTGTGTAAATTTAATGTATTAATGTACGATTTGAAAGTTTTTTCTAATGGAATTTTCTTTTTATTTTAGTTTTTTCATCATTTGAATAGTTCAGAATTTTTAAAGTCTAGGAGCAAAATTTACAAAATGAAAATTATTTATTATTTCATATTAATATTCATATTTGTTTAAATAACCTAAATTTTATTTTAAAAGCCAAAACTATCTGAATTTTAACCCCATTTTAAGTGTAATTTTTGATCTCTTTTTAAAATTAATTTACGTTTATTAAAATATATGTAGTTTAAATTTTGAAATAACCTATTATAGATTATTTTTTTATTTCAGACATTGCCATTTGTTTATGAGCAATTTGGTTACTCCAATGCTTACATCTGTAGATAAATCTCCAATTGTTGACTTTTATCCTTCTACAATATGTTTTTCTAATTCAACATGTGCAATTATTAGTTCTAGCAAAGAACATCAGATATGTTTAAATGAAACCCCTGTTTGGGATGATTTAGAAAAATTAGTTAATCGAAATTCAAAATATTATACAAGTACTATATCTAATAAAGAACGAACTAGCTGCACTAAAAAGAATATAAATAATAATCTGTTTTCTAATGAAACAAATAAAAATCTTGAATCTAAAGTTGGTCCACCGGATAATGATATTAATATGAGTGATAACTTACATTTGGTTGAATTCAGTGATTTATCAGATGGTAATAAGTATAACGAAAAATTATGGAATACCTCAAATAGTGAGAATAATTCATGTGCAAAGGCATGTGTAAATGTTAATATGGGCTATAACGAAGGAGTAAGCAGAATAAATTTTTTATTTTGAATAGAAACAATTATTATTTACCAAATTATGCATTTTTAGAGCTCCATGGAATCAGTTGTCAGTAATATTAAAATGAAAGAGAAGAATAATTTTCCACTAATGAATTATCCCGTGACAGAAAATATAAATGTCAAGTCACCCGATGTAAAATTAAATATACCTAAACCAGACACAAATTCTAATCAATCAATTGCATCACTTAGTCCACAAAATTCACGGAATATTAATCAAGTTAAAACGTTTAAGAACAATTCAAAAACTGGTCATTCTCGATTATGGGGTAGCTGTGGATCTGCCGGAACTCTCCAGTTAAATTTCGACATCAAAAATCTAACCGATCCTCCAGTGACATTTGATTATAAACCTCGTAGCCAAAGCAATGTTTTTGGAGATTCTATTTTGTTACCAGAAACGGAAATCAGAAATCGATCTTACGTAAATAATACCAATAAGTTAAAGCGGATTTCTCAAGTGTCTTTTGAAGCCGAATTCGATTCCGAAGGTCGAACACATGAACAAATAAGTATCGATTTTCGCAAATTGGATCCTTATGTTATTGCCGTAGGGAATATTTCGTGAAATTGAATTTAAATTGAGGAATTATTGTTTCAGGGTCAAATTACCTTCATTGAATTATCATTCTTTAAAGCTATCAAGGCAGAGGTAATTTTTTAATTATCAATATAATTACATTAATATTAAATCCTTCATAATATTTTTATTAATAACCTTATATGTTAGACATTTTTAGCTTATTTAAACGTATTTTATTAATCTTAATAAACTGGAATCGTATTTTGTCTTGACATGTGGTTTATTTTCTATCAGATATTTTTAGAATATTGATTTAAATGATGAAGAATTCTGATTGGACAATTTAGTAGCCAATGTGATTCAATTATCGATTGTATCTTGGATAATAATTATTTGAGCGATGTAAACGTATTCATGATATTAATGACCTCAAATTCATATTGAACTCAAGCTAATATTAAAAAATGTAAAAATGTTTCGTTGAAAAATTTTTTAACCACATTATTAAAATGCAGTTATTTGATGACATAATCTGATTATTATATTGATAAATTGAAAGAAATTTGGTATTCATCATATCTAAGCAAATATTTTATCTTATGTATGATGAATTGTAATTTAATTTTTTGATAATTTGGATTTTCCATTTAATTTGGAAATAAATGTATAATTAGATCAATATTTGATCACATATATATCAAGTCGGCATGATGATCCAAAGAGATTTGGTGAATAATATCCATTAATGGAACAAATCGTTTGCATGGAATAACATATTCGATAATTGTAAACCTAAATTACTGACAATAAGGCTATGCACATAATGTATTTACGCTGATACGGCAATCGAGCACCAAAGGAAATTTTTTGAAATTGCTACCCACACACACACACAAACACCGACGGAGAATGACTCATCAATATTTCTAGATGTTAGTTCTACTGAATGATTTGGCTTGATTGTGGCAGAAAATTTTATAGAGGTATTCCAATGAATTTTCAATAGTTTGACTCATTTGTAATAAATGCCGTTTCAGAAATCACGGATTTTAGGTGTAAAATAGATATATAATCACGTTTTGCTCTTGCTTTTGCATTTGATTTTCCGAATTATTGATTGTCTTATTTAACCGGATAGAATGTCTCAGAGTTAAAATGAAAATTAGATTAATTTCTTACAATTTATCATCAAACGAAACACTTAGATTTGTGATAATTTATTTATTATTTCATTAATGCATGTATTAATTAGTTATTATTAATTATTTATCTTTAAATGTCACAGGAATTTATGTCTTTCAAGTGGACCGCTTTGTCCAAACACACCCACGCGCCAGCAATTGTTGCATCTACTCGTTGGTTCAATCAATTGAATTTCTGGGCTCAAAGAATCATACTCGAATGCACAGACGTCGCTCGTCGTTCAGAAATGCTATCTTATCTTATTCGGATTATTAAAGTGAGAGTTTTTTTTTTATAAAAAATCATGATATTATTAATGATCTTTAATATTAATCCTATGATTATATGAAATTAAATATTGCATTATGCATATTAATTATCAAGTCTCTATTTCATGTTTCCAGACACACACACAACCACGTGCACCTATTTTTGCTAGCCATCGTGTTGATGATTAATTACGCATTCCTCATTCCTGGCTCTGTAGGTGTGTGCCATTTTGTCTATATTTTAGATCTACGAACATTTTTTCTATAATTCTTATAGCTGTATTCCGACTGTACAACTTTGTGTTTTTTTTGCAAATTGATTTATCAATTGCATGACTGTGCATCTACCATTTGTAATGTTCCATGAAATGTAATCCCAAATTGAATTTTTCCAATTGACAATCTTTGAACAACTAGTTGACATTTATTTCACATTATCAATTCGATATTTGTACATTTGTTGAATTAATCGATAAGAACCAACATAATCATTGACAATAAACTTCGATCTAATTGTTCATCATTTTTAATGATTAAAGAAACAATTTAATCTTTCATCATCACTTATTCAATGGTCACGATTCATTGTTGTTGTTTTTTTGTTGTGGTTTTTTCTTTTTTTTTGAAAATTGTCTTGCACAAGAAATTACAATGATCGATGAATGGATTTGCAATAAAAACAATTCTTATTTCATTACAATTTACAACACACAATTTTTGCTGAATTTGGAATTGTAATTGTGTCATTTGTATACACTTGATTTTTTTTGTTTTTACATTTGAACATTTGGAATATGATTAAAATTTAATTTGTTATCAAGTGATTTATTGTTATTCAAGCCAAAAACGATCAATTAATTTAGTTGTTAATAAGTTTGTCAGATCGTTTATGAGGTCGTTCACAATGTCAATTTCGATATTTTCTAATAAAATTGAAATTCTGAGAATTATTTTTTTTTTATTTTAAGAACTACTTGGTTCCATTTTCAGTGATTTCCAAAATTATAGAACTATTTACAAATTCTTTCTTTAATTTTTTTTTCTTTATTCTATCAATAATTTGTATTAATAATATTCAGTTCATCTACGATATATTCATTATTCAATGTTAATATCTACTGTTCATAGTACTTTTATTATCATTCTCTTCATATACTGATATCGTCTTCTGACTATAAAACGCAACAACCCAATTTTGAATCAATCTTCCAAAGTACATCTTATATAATTTATTTTTTTTTACTTTTTCCTACACTTTTACCACAAAATATGATTTTCATATCTGAAAAAATGCTTTCAAATCATTAATTTAAATATTTATAATTATTTTATAACTTTTGTTATAGAAACTTGTTGATCATTATAACAATCTTTCTTCTGGAATGGCCATTATGTCAGCTCTGCAAGTGGAATGTATTCACAGACTGAAACACACTTGGAACAATATTTCCAATAAAGATAAAACCACTTTCCGTCGAATGGAAGAATTGTTTTCCAGTGAAAACAATTATGAAAAATTACGAGTTCACATTGATTTTCTTAAATTGCCATGTATACCATATTTAGGTAGGTGATAGAAAATCATTTATCCATTTTATTAAATAATCATTTATCATTTCTATTTGATCTATCACTATTATCAATATAATATATTGTCAAATTTATTTATCAAATTCCAAAATGGCATTGGTATCTCACAGAACTTATCATTGTCAATCACATTTATTGCGATTTACATCACAATAAACAATGGTTATCAATTTTTTTTGCTCTAAACAATCATCATTGGATATTTGAATAATTATCATGACTTGATAACATTTCTGTGAATAATATCATTTTATGATATTATTTTCCCCATATTTTTTTTATTTGACTTTTAAAGAATATCATTTATATCAATGTTGACTTTAACTTCCAATTAATGATTGGTAAACACAATTGAAATGAAATTATTGGTTTTTGATCAAATATAATGAGTGATTTTGTTTGGTAAACAAAATGATGAATATCGATAAATATCTTGGTTCGAATTTCTTCACGTTTTCTCCCAACAGGTCTCTATCTGACGGATTTAACATATATTAATGTTGCCCATTCAAAACTCAGTGAATTTGAATCACAAACCAAAACTGATCAGATCAATAATATTCTCCGAACAGTGTCAGAATTTCAACAATCAGAATATGGTATATATATAAATATATACGTTCAATTGAAGCCATTGATATATGATTGATTTCAAGATATAGATCAAAATCTTGCACTATATCGCTATCTCGAAAGTCAGAGATATATTGAAGAACTGCAGAAAATCATTGAAGAAAACAATTATCGAACATCGGTATTCCTTGAACCGAATTCCACAGAATCCACCGTCACAACATCACGACAACAATCAGATTATCCAACCACTAATTCTCTCAGTCCACAAAAAACACCACCATCATATGCATGCAAACATCCATCCAGTAAAAAATGTTTTCTTGGAAACAATCAATTGTGTTTGACATTGTTGTTATTTATTAGATACGGGATATTTACAATCACCTATTTCTCCAAAACCCATGGCATCATCGACTCTGTTGAATGAATCCATCAAGGAAGTGTCGGAACAATTACCGAATTTAATTGTCAAACCAGATAACAAATCAATATCAGTTGATGATGCAACATGTCATGATAATAATAACGATGATTTGGAATTATCACATATCATTACTAATCAACAATCAATTATGGGTACAACTAACCAAGATATACTACTCAAGGGTCAAGCTTCCGGAACATTAAAAATATCAGATAGTTATATGGTGAGAAATATATATATATTTTTTGTTATAACTATCAAATCATTATGATAATAATAATTTAT
>JBBMOY011115663.1:0-10660 GCA_037951405.1 Platydemus manokwari
ATGCTTAAATTGCTAAAACAAGGGTTTCAAGGTACGAAATCGTTTTTCTTTTTCAGGATTTTGTCTTCACTCAACATTAACAATGATAAATTCTGATGTCATAAGAATAAATTTTTCAGCTACACAGTTAGCTCTCGGTTTAGTGTGATTTCAGTAAATGACATCCTATATTATAGAATCTAAATAAGTAATAAATTTTCGATATTTGTGAAATAGCTAGAGGTTCCTTAGTAAATTGATAATTAGCTGATCTAATGTAAATTTTTCCTTTATGTCGTACAAATAGGCAATCGATTTCAAATTTTGTACCATTTGTTTATTAATGCAATTCTCTTTCTTGAAAGTGTTTTAATAATTATATTAATAATTATTTATTCCTTATTTAAAATTTTATTAAAGACAATTTGTTTGTTTTTTGGTTAATTTATGGTGATTATTTTATTTAAATTTGCTTCGTTTTATTAAATAATTATTTATTATTAAGTTTTGGGTTATATTGCTTACAAACCACATTTAATTAAGAATTTCGATTTATTCCGATATTCCCAAAATACTGCACCCACAAAACAAATTGTAAGCAAAATTAAACACATTTTTTAAAAATAAATTGCTTAAATGGTTCTCAAGATATAAACATTCCCCTATTGTTTTCCATCTTCCATTTACTTGAAGAAGTAAAAATAATTTATATTCTGAGTAAAAATGCTCACGATCTGGTCTGAAAAAGTCTTCAAATCAACTTTAATTGTTATAATTTTCCTTTGTTGGATAAATTCCTTTTCTGAGAGCAATTTAATCTTCAAAAGTCGAATGAAACAATTCCAGGGGTTAAAATTGTTGAGTCGAGAAATCGGTAATGACATGAAGTTTTTGAACCGTTTGTGAGTTGAAGTGTCATAAGATATGACCTTCAAAGCAGTCTTTGGAAATGGAATTGTTTAAGGTTCAGATGGCTTTGATGATTTTGTTTATCAATTTTCTTATCCATCTGTACTTTCTTTAGGACTGTTTCGTAGATCTGTGTTTTGCAATAAAGTGAATAGTTCCACAGTCCATTCGAACCACATTCTTTTGATCACTTGTCGAAGGTCTGAATATTATTCTATGTTCTTTTATCTGTTTCGGCCATTAGTGCAGGTTCATTCATGTGGCATTTTACATCTATTAGAAGGATCATAGATTTTCTATCATTTATTTATTGAAAATTCGCTCTAAGTTTGGATTGCGTGAAATGGCACTCTTTCCCCACATAGACTCTATAGTCTATATTGTTAACAATTCCATTGGCCAATATATCCATTATTCTGAGGTACCGATGGAGTATAAAAGAGTGGGGTGGTTTGTAGTAGGTGAAAATGTGTGTTGGCTATTCCACTTCATATAAGCATTTTATGCATGCCATCCTTCTCATTTATTTTTAGTTGATCTGATTATTGACTAATCCATTTGAGGTATTAGAGTCATTTTGATTGTGTAATTAATTGATTTGCATTTAGGTTTGTAATCAGCTTGAGTTTATTTTTTTTATAATTTTTTTGATTTTAGAAAATTTGAATTGTGGGTATTTGAGTTTATTGGAATTTTATTTTTATTTATTGATCATTAATTAGATCTAGTGGATTTGCCGATAAGTTTAAGGCCAATTTTTTATGATTTGTATGATGGCAACGTATAAGGGAATTCGCTTAATATTTTAGATTTGCCAGAAAGTTATTTGATGTATGGATATCATTTTATTTAATAAATATGGAAATAAGAATTGATTTTCATTTTGTATTTCTGAATAGTTAATGCATTTTCACAAAATGGGATCAAAGCAATCAATGGTTCTTGTCAATAAAATATTTTCAATTTGTTAATTAATTCATGTTTGTAGATTTTCACTTAATTTTATTTCCTTACAAATTGTCTTCAAATAACCATTTCATTTTTCCGGAATTGATATTATTGAATATTTTCCTTTCCCCAGTCAATAACATTTGTCAATAGATATTATATCAGAAATTTACTTAACAATTTTTTGAGAATATCATTCAATGGTTTTTGTGGAAATCACATATCAATATTTGTCCAACCAAATAATTCCAATTTATGACAATTTCCGCATTGTTATTGAAAGATTTTTCAGCAATCGCATTATGGATTTCCGAGGTTGTAATTTTAAAATACATTTTTATTATCTTTAATTGCTCATCAAAAATGATTTTTTACAATTGATAAAAGTTTTTCATGATTTGATTGTAGACAGTAAAAATTGAAAAAAATAATTTCAAAAGAATGACAATTGAAAAGAGTTCGAAGTAAAATGAAACCAGATGTTTATAAATCTACACATGGTAGATTTTATAAAATATCTTGTATATTGTTAATAAATTCTGACAAATATTTAATTATTGCAATTCAAATTCATTGCTGTCTTGATTATCTATAGTTATTTACCCTAACTTCTGCAATGAGCAACTAATTTTAAATTACATCAGCACATCAATGATTAAAGTTTTGAAAACTTGTGCGTGAAAGCAGTTGATTAATAATGAATTGGATTTTTTCCATGGTCAACATATTCTTTTCGCCTTAACAGTAATTTGATTATCATATGCCTCAATATTATACCAAGAAAAGTAAAAGTAGTCTGATATTATTACTTATTTAAATTAACTTTTAATAATTAAAATAATTTAAAAAATATTCGTCAAATAATTTAGTGAAATAAACTTTCCAGATAATGCAGCTAAATTTTACTTTATCAACACATTATAAGATAAAATAACTAAATTATTATTAACTTTGTTTTACTCATACCCTTTTCAATATTTTATTAAATTTCCAAAATAAAATACAAATTTGTCGAGATTGATAAGCTTTAGATAATTTTTATCGACTTTAGTCCACGTAATTATAAACATTGTTATAAAAAATTAATTGTTACAACACGTGTAATAACAACGTCATTATTCTCATTATGCGGGATCTGCATTCATAAGTGTAAAAATAGGCACACTTGTAACCATTTAAAATATATTAATCATTGCAACCAAATGGGAACTTAGTTAACACTAAAAGAAAATGTATCACGAATAAAATATTACAATCTCTCACACAACACAATTGAATTGCAAAAGTTATTCTTTAAATCAACCATAAAAAAGCAAAACATTGGCAAATCAAGCAATTATTTTTAAGAATGAACACATTAATGTAATTGAACAAATATATACATACATAATATAACACAAACACACACACATTCCGATACCGAGAGAGCTTGTATTGAAATAACATTTTTTTATCCAATCATAGTCAATTATAATTTAAACTAATTTTAACATCGGGCAAAACAACATATAAGAGTGGTCACATTTGCCCACGTAATAACTTCGATTTATTGTATTTACTCAATCAATTTCTTTGATTTGAAATATCGTCTCAAATAGAGCACTTGCCAAACAGCTAGACCCAACAAACATGCCATAGAAAATATGGAAAAATAAAAGACTCGATTATGTGTGGATTCTAAAAAAATTGGAAATTAAAAATCCTTTATCTTAAGTTTACCGTTTGTATCACGCATTTTTTCTTCTCTATCTCGCATATATTGGAAATCTTTGACAATTTCATCACTTAAATCTTCTAAACGTTTCAACTCAACTTCTAATGGTTTCAATTTTTCTGCTTGTGCCAACTAATTTACAATATAAATGTAATTTTTATTCAATTATAAAAGATAATAAACATAATTTATAACTATACAATTAATTACTAACACTATCATAATTTTTAGTCTCCACACCATGTTTGATGTCTAAGAAAACTTCACGATCTTGACCTTTACCACCTAAATTCAATCATGATATTAATAAATTTAGTAAAATATTCTTAACCTCCAACAAGCTTAGTTTCGATGCAAACATCAAACATTTCGTATTCTTCCGTTGTAAAGGCAAATTTTCCTTTAGCTATATCATCTTTCTGATAAAGAACATGAGCTTTAGAATCTGTTACCTAGTTAGAAGTCTAAAAATTTTAATTCTTAAAAATTTGTATTTACCTGAATTGATGCTTTTTGGCCTGGTGCATCAGTAATATCATATTCACCAGTCACTAATACATTTTTATGAATTTCTTCTTTAAGACATTTCTTTCCACCACCAGGGGTCACGTAAAATCTTATTGCAGATGTCAAGTACAAGAAATTTAAAATGATAAAGCTAATAATATACAAATTCATTACAAAATGATACGTAACTAAATTTTAAAATATGATTAAAACTGCACAATATATGTGTTGGTAATAAAATAAGTTTGACGTAATAAAACAACTTCTATTTTAAAATCTTACGTAGAAATATAAATTTGTTTCATTCAAAGTGAATTTATCTAAATGGTTGAAAAACAGCTAAATTTAGAACCATACTCGAAAGTTATTTGAGAAAGTGATTAGAATTTCCAAATTAATATAAAACGTATAAAATATTAGATTCAAGATTTATCAAAATAAAACTTCTTTAACTTCAAATTAAGTAATCAATTAACTAAATTTATTAACTTATTCTTTATTAATAAGCTTCAACATCATGTAAATTCTTCAATAATGAGTTAAGTATTTTTATTTCATTATAACGTGGCCTACGATATTTATACATTCTTGGAAAAAGTCTTGCTATATTTAACTTAATGAAGTTAAATATTTTGAAAATATATAAATAATTTATCGGGGATTATCCTCTTTTCACAGAAGACTAGCTTTTCCAGTAACTTAAGCACATTTTTAATGAAGACTCATGTAATTAATATTTAAATTTTGAAAATTTCATGATATAATTTACTATATATTTAGAATTTTACATTGTGTAACACACTTAAATGAATCAAGAAATTGACAAAATCTTAACAATGTCAATGTTGTAAATATAAACCATTCATTTGAATACCAAATAAGCAATAATTTTCTAAATAAGATTCCAATAATTGAATGAAGCTCTGAAGTATCAACAGTTGTGCTTGTAACTGGACATCAATGAGTATTTATTAATACTAAAAACGTGAATAATTAATTAATAACTGATTTTATACTAGTCTACTTTGAGAATTCCTACAATTGTTATTTTCTGTTCTACGTAAACGCTTTCTTCAAAGAGTAATGTTTCGAACAAAATTTATAACTTTGAATATGGTTCTAAAAGAGAAGATTTTGTTGCATACATTTGTTAGGATCCGAACCCACAGTGAGTCACGCAACGACAAATAACAGGTTACGCCCACAAACATAACCACATCGCAGACAGACTAGGACAAGATACCAAATTAGAGAGCAAAAATTAGTCACGGCAAGAAGCATTAGTCAGCTACGAGACAAGCATAACGTAACAGAAAACCCCATCACAAGCCGACTTTATTCAGCGAGATATAGACCGAATTGTAAATAGTTTCATATCGTGTCGAAAGATTCGATATTAAATAATCAATTCTTCGTTTTGCTCCTACCTTTTTAATAGTTTTCATTCATTGTACGGTTAAGTGAGTCAACATTTCGCTAGTTCCGTGTTCACACAATCATATTAATAACTTTGCTAATTTTATATTATAGTTATTTGATTATTAATTATACTTTTCAGTTAATCCGTGTTATTGTTATTTATTATATCTACATTTATATATAAAATCGCAACCTATATTACTTCACACGAAATACAACAAATTGTTTGGAGTCTGATTTGTAAAAACAACGAGCAACTCAACAACCAGTCACATCTCATTCAAATAAAACCAAAACTCAATACGCTAAAATGTGTCTATGCCTTTCTTATATAATAACAATTTTCGACTTTGTAAGTGTATTCATTTCATTTATTTTTTCTTAATAAGTTCGAAGTTTTACTATCTTTTGCTTAACTATTTTATAAATTCTTTCACCATTCATTTGATTCACGTCTGCTGATGTCATGTCTTTTATATTTTATTTCTATTGTGAGTATATAAGCATAGAATAAGTATGTTTAACATAATCAAACATAATCACAACAATAATTGCAATTATAATTAGATTGTGGGCGTGTGTGATCATAGCACTAAAACTATTTAAAACATTATTGTTCAACGCGTTGCCACTGTAATCATTGGAACAACTATAGTATTTTTAAAATTAAATGTAAGCAAGTGAAACGATATAAATCACCATGGTTAAGGAATTAATAAATTAGTCATCCATCCAAAAATAACATAGTATATAAGCAGTCACAAATCATAAATTTCAGTACAAAAACTCAGTACATATCAGCATATTATCGACCACCTTCAGCTCATCTATAATTCTCGAAAGTGAATGTTTGTTCCAGAATTTCTCACTAGTTAGAGTTGTTTCACCATCTAGAAATCTGAACGTCTCCACTAGAGTGCATCTTTATTGTATGCTTTCTAGATTTTCTCCATTATCTAAAATTTTATTTGTATTTGGGATAAACATCTGGCTTTAGGCTTTTCCTTTTTTGCTCCATGATGTCTCGCCTTGCACTGGGAACATAGTGTCTCGTTGATCTTAGACAATCCATCTGCGCTGCTATGATTCTCTCCTTTTCTGTATTTTAAATCGAAATCGTATTCTAATAGCGCCGTCATCAATGTTTCAAATTGAAGGCTGATCGGTTTTCGTGTCGAGTTCAAGAATTCAAGGGCCTTGTGATCGATCCTCGCAATGAATTTCTTCCTTTACAAGTATTGTCATTCTTGTAGTTTCTTCCTGGTAACAAAATATCCTTTCTCGTGACTAGTCAGTAATCGAGACTCATAGGCTATAATTCTTTTTGTTCCTACTTCAGGAACTTGGTTTAGAACAGCACCGATTGCATCAAAACTCGATCCCGTATCGAGGATAATCAAAAATTGATGCTTCACAGAGTGCCAACTTTAGCTTCAAAAAACTTGTTTGACACGGTTTTGGCTATTGTAATTCCTTGTCTTCAACAGCGGTTGCAGCGTATAGTGAAGCCACTATTACTGTCTAATCCTTGATGAATCACTTGTAATAGTTTGTCAGCCCTAAAAATTATCGCAGTTTGCTCGTACACTGTGGTACTGAAGCATCTCGTATCTGTTCGATTTTGTCATAATTAGTCTATATGCTCTTTGCACCGTGTGGCCTTAAAACCTTACTTCATCTTTGAATAGCCTACATTTCTCTGGATTCACTTTCAAATCCGACTCTTGAAATCGTCAAAACATGACTTCCAGTAGATCGTCATGCTCTTGGTGAGATTTTCCTGAAATCAGCACATCATCCAAATATATCACAACGCCCTTAAAGATCAATTCATTCAACAGCTTATACATTAGTTTTTGAAAAATTGGTAGTGCTGTAGATAGTCCGAACGGGAGTCCGTTAAAACAGTATTACCTAATTCTTATGCTAAAAGTTGTCCAATCTTGGGATCTCGAACTTAGGTCGACTTGACAATAAGCCTGCCCCAAGTCCATAGATGAGAAATATTTAGCATCCGCCAAACAATTTAGAAGTTGATGAATATCAGGCATAGGAAGCTAAATTTTCCTGTCACTCCCCTGAGTCTTGGATTATCCACACACATCCAGATAGACCCGTCCTTCTTTCCTATGATGATTAGTGGTGAATTCCAAGGACTCTTATATAGTCTTATTACTCTTATTTTGAGCAAGTTTTTTTTTATCACATCTTTAATTTTTGCTTTTAAGTGCATAGATTGTCTTCTAAAATTCTGCAAAATAAGATTTCTGGTAGCTAAAATATCGCGAACAACTAAATTAGTTTTTCCTAAATCCAATTTCGAAGCCATAAATATTTTTCCGTAATATGCCATTTCAACCCCGTATTCCCAGTCTTGATCGTTTCCACTGGATGTTTCGATCTTTCCTCATCTGTAAATTACTCGTTAAATTGTGATGAATTGATTGTGGCCACGCTCTTTCAGCTGAATCCTGAATGGATTCATACTGTCAACACCCCTCATGAATCTATTGATTCGAACTTACCGACGAAATGTGTGCGATGGAGTTGTGGTTTTTAGTTCTTCTCAACTTAAATCGAACTTCTGTTGTAAAGCTATTGGCTATGAGTTCCGTGTTCTGATTGTATGTGGCGGTTTATAATTCATTGACTCGATGCTTTCTTTTTTGAATTGGTTATTCCACCGGTTGCTTCTTCTAGTTTTTAGCCCTTAAGCATAGCTGTCTCTACAGATTGTATGGACTGCCGGGAAATCTCGTTATAAACTTTGTTCTCGAATCACGAACACCTTTGCAGCACTCCTAACTTTTATTATATCCATGTCTGGCTTTAGAGCAAGAATCTCTTTTAACCCATTTGATATTGTTCTCTTGCTGATGATATCTTTACTATGAAATATTGCTTCAATCCGTGAAATAAAAAAAATCAGAAAAAAATTAAAAGTTCAAAAGAACTTAAAAAATACAAAATATAATTTTTTTTAATAAAACTCGATTTAAATTTGCGTGTTCAAGGGATTCTTAATTACGATATTTTTAACTTAAGCAAGCAGAAAGCTATTCATATTCTTGTAAATTGCTTATCATTCTACCGGATAATTTTTTATGTAGCCCCAAACTATACATGCTTAATAAAAGTAATCAATTTAAGCATAAATTTACCAGTTTTTTTGACTACCTCCCTCTTAAAAGTAGTGATATTCAACAGAACTTTTACAACCGGATAAATATTTTTTATGTGAAACTCGAATTATGATGCAGTAAATGTCACCCGTAATTGCAGTAAAATGTGATTCCCTTAAAAAACTGTATTTTTTGAGTACATAAATTTCTTTTGCTTTTACTTAACTCTGATCTCCTTATAATTAATTGATTCTGTAGTGTGCTTTTCACAAAACATGCATGCATCATGAATTTTAGCGTGCTTATTTTTACCTTAATTTTCACTTTTCTCATATTAGTTGATTTTATAATGAGTTCAAGATTTATGAGATATCAAATAGAATTTACTTACATTAAAAACAAAAATAGGTCAGTGAAAAAGATTTATCTTAAAATATTTGTATACCGTCATGATACAAAATAAATATTTAAAAGCTTTAAGGGTTAATTAAAATTTATTAAGAAATTTTAACAAATCTAGGATGATTAGCGAATAAAATTGATATATAAAAAAACAACAATACCAATCAGTGGGTGGCAGCGCCACAGTTTAACTCTTTAAAGAAAGGCAAAACAATGAATATTATCATTACCAGAAATATCAATAATAAAAATGAGCTGTCCAGATATCTAGCAAAATATTATTTTTGGAAATTTTGCGTGGTAAATATACAACGTAAACAATGAAGAATTAGAGCATAAAATATTAAACGCATGATAAAACATGTATCATTCTATGTCGGTAATTCAATGTCTTTTCGTTATTTTATCCTATTATTGAATAATTACTCGATTTATTTTTACTGTGGAGACTTGATAAATCTTTGACATTTTGTATTGATATCGTGGAAATGGTTAGAGAAATAAGGAGGTTATTAGTCACTAGAGAATCAAGAAAATAATTATCACTGCATTTTGTTTCTGTTGTTATAAATTGTTATAAATTGTTACCATTGATGTATTATTAATAATGACAATTATCAGTAAGACATTGTTCTAAACTTGGCGAGAACTCCCTTTTTAACTCTTGAAGCAAATTCAGAAATACTCCAAATTTTTATAATTATTTTATAAAATAAGTGATGTTTGATTTTAAACACGCAAGAAGTTTATCGAGTCGATTTATAATTAGAAAAGAACGAAAATTTACAAAATCAAAAAATCATAAAGAAGTATTGTGATTGGAATAGGATTTTAGTTTTACATTTGTTCTTTCTCCTTTTTGAACATCCTAAAATGTGTGCTGTCAAATGACCTCCGCGAATTAATAAAAGGTCATAAAATGATTAAACAAAATGACAGAAATAAAATTAAATAGTTAAAAAAATTTATAGGTGCGATTGTTGGTTTTTATTCTAAAGCCGAAATGTGATGTACCTAAATGTAAAATTTACAAGATAAAGAAAAAATTATCATTAGATGTATTGCTTTAAATTTAATTGAAGATTGGTAAGTCCGGGTCAATAATTTATAATCTTTATTAGACGTTCTTGGATATCCACAATGCTTTATTCAAATTGTATCATCAATTCCAAAAACCTACAACACTTAATTCATAAAATTTTGATGTAAAATTAAAATCATTTATAAAAATGAATTTTTACGAGAAATCCAAGAAAAATATGCATAAAATTAAATTATAAAATTACTTAATACGCGAAAATTCATCATGATTAAAATAGATGATAAGATCTCTTTTCTAAAACTCAAGTATAATGCAAATTATTGATCGTTAAAAAAATATCCAAAACTCATTTAATATTCCATCATCGATTATTATTGCTATTAGAATTGTTCTAAAAAATTAAGTGCATCGAACACTTTCTTTTGATCAATTGAAATTATGGATTTTTAATTTGTGAAGTGTAAATGAAAACTGTAGCATTAATATTTGAATTTGAATGATTGAAAGATCTTTTACACTTAAAATTTAGGCAACTTTCTTTCCATTGAAAAGATCGATACATATGAGAATTTTATCTTATAATTATAATGTAGAATCAGAAAGATTTTTCGACTTAAT
>JBBMOY011115774.1:0-10660 GCA_037951405.1 Platydemus manokwari
CCCCTCCAAGCTTATTAGGTATCGCCCGTAAAATAGCGTAAGCAGATAAAAAATATCATTCAGGTTGAATATGAACAAGTAAAATTATTTAAGGAAAGTTACTCACGTTTAAATGAATATTTGCTAAAATTTGCTAAATTAACACAATAATTTCTTTCTCTTGCTCAAGATGCAAATATAAAATTTGTAAAAATATTCTGATAGATGTTTTAATTAAATTAAGTCAGAAAGTTTTAGAATCATTAACTTATTCACCTGGATTCCAAGCAAATAAAAGATTTTTGCAGCTAATAATCACCTGAACATAATAATCAAAATAAATTTGACTTATAAATATTAAATTATAATGCAATAATTGATAATTAAGACACAAGATAATAAAATATTTTAAATTAATTAGGATAATATTATAATATGTAGTAGATAATTCACAAATCTATTTTAAAAGTACATAACCTCAATAGAACAGTAAAGGGCTTGCCGCATAGGTTGCCGGAGAGGTCTCTAAAAAATAAAAATGAAGAACTAAAAGCGAATTTTTTTAAAAGATTTTAAAAGATCATAAAATTAGTGGGAAAAGGTTAATTATAATGACAACAATTAAAAATATGCTAATATCTGTAAAATTTCAGAGAAATATCTGAAAAATACATTGGCTTCTTGTAGAAAGGATTATAGTTAAAATATAGAATTTACTTTTATTGAAAACAGAACGGATAATAACTAAAACTTAAAGTTAAAATTCGATTAAAATTTTTTGTCGATTTATTGAGATACAATTTTTGTGTTAAGAGTGGATGATTTCACTTGCTTTGTTACTAAAATGAGAACTAAAATGTGTGGAAACCTAAAAATAAATTAAATAATTTCTAAAAATAATAAAAAAATAATTTACAAAAAGAAGAAAAGAAAAGACTATAAAAAGAAAAACATGATTAATAAAACACCCACTACGATTTTACATAAGCCCACAATTAGGAAAAACGAGAAATCTATCATAATCGATTATGTTAAAAAAGCGATCGATTATAATTAACAAAGAGTGAAATTATTTTTAAAGTCCTCTTTCTAAACAATAATTTTAATTTTCATTATTTTCATGAATTTAATCTATTCTATAATGACCATTTTATCAAAAATTTTAAATAAAATGTTTTAGGCCTCGCCTTCAGTAATCAGCTAAAGTTATTAAATTTCTCTCATCTTACTTATATACTTACCGGATTTCGTAGATCCCAACTATCCTAAATTAAAATTCGAGTAACATATCTCTTCAAAGAAGGGATTATTAAAATATAAGACAAAACAATACCCTTTAATTTAAAAATCTAACTAAAGAGCCTGGTTATTTGATTACTGATAATTATTGTTTATTGGATTGTCTATTATTGGTAAATTGATATTTTGATGACTAATAATTGTAATATTTTGATTTAATGATTATATATTTTCATTTATCCTTATTTGTTTATTTATATTTAAATTATTTTTTATTGTTGCCTCTACTGCGTCTTTGGAATCAGGCACAAAATAAATAATGATATTAACCAAATCGTTCTGAAACTTGTACAACTAGTAAAACTAAACAATATTTTCAATTGTTTTTATCAAATTTAAAATAAAGTTTTAAATTGTACAATAAATTTTTGTTATATTATTTTATTATTTTATAAATTATAATATTATTTCTCCATAATAGACATATATATCTTTTATAAATTAAAATGTTTTATATTTATTTTGTACAGACCTTTTGAATTTACTGCTACTTACGTTTCTTTGGTATTTCATACAATACCCAATAATTGTGTGGCATTACATCAGGTAAATCTTCACTGTGAAATTGATTTGGTAAAATTTAAAGTTTAATCGTATTAAATAACAAATAATGTTTGGTTTGATATTATCTTTCAAATAAAAATTTTTAATTTTATTTATATTATTTTATTTGAATACGAGGTGAATGCTTCTTATTTATCTTATAAATACTGTTAACATTAATATGTATACGTGCCAGAGGAAGTTTCTGTTAAAATCCAAAAATGATAATAAATTTAAAATCATTTGTTGTTCTCTTCATATTGCTTGTATATTCTCATAGAATTAAGTTTCTGGTTTATATAATGGTGTAATTAATTCTTACGTTGTCATGAAAACAGACTTATTTGCAAAAGTGATTTTAATTTTGAATTTTTAATTATTATTACATTTTTTACTGTTTATTGTGGTTATAAGTTTTATATTTTCCATTGATTTTATGAGTGCCAATTATATCCAGTAAATCAATGTTAAAGAAAATAATTGAATTGAATACATATTAATGCGATATCCGAAATCGTATACAACAAAATTTTAAATTCGGAAATGCAACACTGATTTCAATGGAAATATTTTATTTCGTATTAAAGAAATTCTCTAAATTTCGAGATGTTAATTGCAAAGCCTTTCACTAAACCAGGCTTAGAGTTTAAATAACAATATTCTGCTAAAATAATTTAAATATTAAAATTTTATTGAGTTTTAAAATTCAATGCATGATTTATATACAATTTCAAATTATTTATTTTGTAAAAAATCGATCATCTCAAAATAAAGTGCTTATTTTATTTGAAAATGATTCCAACGCCTTTGTTAAATTAATGCTGGAGTCTTTGATTAGAAACAACTGAATAATAATTAGTGACTCCAAAAACAGGATATGAACTTTATTTCTATATAGGGTAATAATCAGTAAGATTTAGAAAATAACACGAATATAATCAAACTCAATTCGCAACTGATATTCATATTATTAAATACGACAATAAAATCGGACACCAAATAAAACAACCAAAACTTGGCTCCCAACTGGCAGTTTTTGCCAAGAATGAACGCTTTTCATATTGTCATTGCACATCATATTAAATTAATCCATTTAAACAAATTGTTCTAGAACATTTTATCAATTTTTTGATTTAACTAAATTATTAATGAATTTTTCATAGAATATTTATTCAGAATTTTTAAATATTTTTTCAAAGTTTATTTTTTAAATACTACAGATATTGATGAAATATAATATTTATGAATATATGAAAATATGAAATTTTTTGATAAATATTGTTAATTATTAAAACATAAAATGTAATGAAATATTTATTTTATAGTTAGAAGGGGTACGATTTGAGCGATCAGCATCGGAAAATGTTGCTATTGAAGATGCGTTAAAAATGAGGACAAGACGGCAATCTGTAATATCAAAGCACTTTTTGACATTAAACAAATGGCTGATAAATCATTTTTTTCAATATTTTTAACTTATTATTTTTTATCAATTTTTTAACGTTATCTGAAACAGTTAGAATTTTGTCTATCATGATTTCGAAAATTTTGTTATTGAAAATAAAGTACAAATCATAAATGAATTAATAATTATAATGATTAGTTGCAACAATATTTTTGAAAATATAGATGACACCAATTTCTTGAATTTTCACCTATCTAAAAGTAAAATATATATCTGGGAAAAACTCATCTTAATTATATGAAATTATAAACAATCTCTATAATAAGCATGCTAATTTAATATAAAATCGACTAAAAAAAATAAATTAAGTAGAAAATTAATAAAATTTCAAAATATAAATAAATGTCCTGATCCTTGTAAGTCGCTACTATTTTAAAAGCAAATATTGAACATAGATCAGATAGTCACTAGTCATAAAATTATATTAAACAAATTATTATTTTCAATATAAATTTTGGATAATTTTTTTTGATTAATTAATTTTGTTTTACAATAACTATTAAAAATCAGAACAAAAAATTTAAATTTATTGAAGTAAATAAAAAATTATTAAATTCTGAAGAAAGTTGTAAAAAATTTACATGAATAAATCTTTATATTAGATTATATAAATCAAGAACTTTCAGAATCCATCATCCAAAAATTTCAAGTTATCGAAAATCTATTTTACAAGGTCAAAAATTATCTGAAGATTTGTGAACTCTATACAGGAATGTTACCTCCTCTAGAAAAAAGTAAGATGTCAATAACTATTATTTCTAAATTTAATGAAATATAAACCCTTCAGAGTAAAAAGAATTTAAAAATTTTCGATGATTGTGTTGCAGAGAAAAACCAAGAAATAATACCTGTTTATTATAAAAGAGGAAGACATGGCAAATGTAATAGTATTTACTTAACACAACGTTGGTATGAATAACCAAGAAAGAAAATCAGGATGAATTCAAATTTTATTATTTTATTTAAATTAGATAAAATTGATAGATTAAATGTATTCTGCTTAATTTTCGAACACCATATAAAAAACAGATTTTAACTTTCTTTTAAATAAACAATTGAGAATATAAAAATGTTTATAGTTTATAAATTTGATAATAGTTCATTAAACAATATGAGAGATGTTCAAGAAATGATTAATTCAAAAGAACGAATATATTAATGAGAAGGGTGATGGTATGAGAGATAATATCTTAGAAAATGTATTGATGACGTTAAAAAGAATTTTGAAAAAGAAATTGGTGAAATAGATAAAAAGATGAGGATTTCTACTTATATATCATGTGCGAGATTTGAAAAATTAAAAGATAACAAACAGTGCACTGATAAACTTGATTTATTTTGTAAATCGATAATTACAATGATAAATGATAATAAAAAAATTAATGCAAAGGTAATAAAATTAATCTCAGAAAAACCTAAAATTTTGAAGTTTATAGAATGAAAAACGGAAGCAGAATTAATTGTTATAAACCTGGAGATATGATTCGTCATTATAGTTCACCTTAAAATTTTGAGATATATCTTAAATAAAATAATAAACTAAACAGCGTAAATTGGTTTTGTTTCTAGGAATATTATAATAGCAAAATTTAAAAATCGCACGAGTTTTATCAAATCTTTAAACAAATCTACTTTTTATCTTACTTCCCTCTCCCGTTGTTTTTGAGATCTTTTTTAGCCACTCAGTTCTTCGAAGTTTTGGATGACCTGGAAATCAAAAGGCACTTTATGTGAGCTTCAAAATTTCAAAATTATGTGAGAACATTCATAACGATCTCGTTCTTCTTTATCTTCGGTAGTTCTTTCTTCACTTCTTCTCCAACAGCGAATATTCTACAACCTGTTTTAGCATCGAATTTCCTTAAGTTTGTGGCTGGTTTTTCGTTTCTTTGATGATCTGGTTGTGGTGACTTGGTTTGTTTAGTCTTAACCTATGCACATTAATTCTTCTACCAAACAATATTTGAAAAGTAGAATATAGAATTGATCTCTGATATTTTGAATTAATGATAAATTATATATGAGCCGTTTTTCTGATGCCAGCGTTCTTACCACCACGTCTCGGACCGTCCTGATCAACATTTCTGCTAAGCCATTTGCCTGGTGTTGGTATATGGGGGTAAATTCTTGATTTAGTCCAAAACGTAACACCAATTCTTTCATTTTCCTTCCTTTGAGGACTCTACTCAGATAAGTGAGCATTGATTTTGGAGCACCATATCTGTAAATCCAAATTATTGTTGATAGATTTGAAAATACGGATATCGATTTGTCGAATAAGTGGCACCAAGCTTACTAGCTTGCTGAATCTATCCACAATAACCGACAGATATTTCATTATAGTCATAAATTCTCCAAAGTGCGCAACATCAACGACGATCTGTCCTAGAGGTCCAAACTCTTCCTTTGGAATCATAATTTCTTTACTCCATCCAGTATATACCTACGTTTAGCACAAATATCACTATTCCGTACTTCGTGACATATTTGGCCAGAAGTAAATCTTTTGAATATAATCGACTAATTCCTTATTATCGATATGTCACAACTCCTCATAAAAGTATCTCGTTAGTTTTTGTGAATGAACCTCTGGAAAAACAATTCGCTTCTTTCCATTCTCATTATACTCAATTGATATTTCTCATATTATATTTCTGAAATCATTTTCGAATGGAATCAATGAATCAATATTCTTGTTTCTTAGTTCGTCATTATTTACAATTGAATACCAGACAACAATAATAAACCGAATTTTTGGTTTGCCTTCTATAGCACCTTGGTGCTGAGTTAAGCATTATGAACAAAATGTTTCGCCTATCCTTGAGAGTCCATCCACATTTCCATTATCTGATCCCTTCCGATATTGAAGTTCGAAATTGAACCCGGATAAGTTTGCAAACCATGTTTGAAACTGAGGACTAATCGGTTTGTTAGTTTTCTTCATGTATGTCAAAACTTTGTGATCAGTGTGAGTCACAAATTTATTGCCTTCTTCTTTGACGCAATAACATTTTTAACATATGTCATCCAGCTGGCTTAGAACACCACCAATCGCTCCGAAACTAACGCCCATATCTAAAATCATATCTTTCTTTGGATCCAGAAAGGCCAAAATTGGGGCTGCACGTAGTTGTTACTTAAGGTTTTTTCTCCTATTCTGTAGTTCACTCCAATTTCTTGTCACTTTCAGTCGTCATCTCGTATAACAGAGCTGTAATTAATGCGTAGTCTTTGATAAATTGTGTGTAATAATTGCTCAGTCATAGAAACGATCTTAAGTGGATTATGTAACCGGGGTTTATTGCTTCCATAATCTTTACCTTGACGTTATTAGTTTCTATAGCTTCTATACTAACCGTATGACAAAGGAAATTCAATTTTGTAGTGCTAAAAGCACATTTTCGGGATTGATTTTCAAACCTGATGATTTGATTAACCTGCATACCTTGTCCAATTTCTCACTGGATTCCTCTACTGTTTTTCTATACACTAAAATATCGTCCAAATAAACTTTATAAACACCTTTTTAGATCAAATCCTTGAATATTGCATTCATTAGGCTCTGAAACTTTGCCAGTGCAATATATAGTCCAAATGGTACTCCTTTAAAATAGAACTGACAAGTTCTAGTGCTGAACAACATTTTCTACTTAGAATCTTCCTCAACTTTGACCTGATAATATGTTTGACCTAAATCTATAGAGGAGAAAACTGTCACTCCATACACTTCGTCCAATCACGTTTGGATATCAGGTGCCGGAAAAGAAAATTTCTCAGTTTATTGGCTTAATTTTCTGAAGTATAAACACATCCTGATTGTTCCATCTTTCTTTGGAACCACGACCGATGGAGAGTTCCAATGAAATATCATTCTTATCAGCAACATTCTTCAATGCCATTTCAATTCTGTCTTGTATTTCTTTCCTACGTCCTTGGTATCAATTGATTCTATCACTAAAGGAATATTCCACAAGTCTTAATCATATCAACTCCTGCGATAAATCTTGATGAATATTTTTTACTACGATGATCACATTTACTAGAATACCGTTTTTCCAAACTATTGGAATCTTCATTTTCTCTAGACACGATTTTTGTGTATTAGAGAATACACCAGCCAATCGAACATCAGAGTTTTTAATATGCGATTCTCCTACGCGCCTCCAATTACTGTGATTGATGAACCAGAATCCTATAACATTTCAATATGTGTTGCGTTACAATCAATTCTATTCCACTGTCTACCAACTGCTTTTTGATACATCTGTGAGTGCTTCATCTTCCTCTCGCGGTCTTCCTTTTTTAGTTATATTTTATCTCTAGTTAATATGTGCCCTATTGACTCAACATCACTGATGATTTAGGCACAGGAGGTTGATGCCAGTTTTTTCTCTTCCATGGAAAGTGAGCTAACATAATCACATGCTTCAATTTCGGTTTGAATATCAACTTCCTTTTCTTCATCATGAATGCTCAGTATTTTCCTCGGACTAGGCTTTCTGGATAAATGAAATTCTCTGAACGTATGCCTTTTTATTCCGCAGTGGACATTCAAACTTCCGGTGTTCAAGCTCACTACAGCAAAAGCAAGCTTCTGGTTTTAAATAATCACCACATGGTGAAGGTTTTCCTCTACAGTCGTTGTAGAATTTAGACGCAATAGCTTTCATTGATCTTGTTGGAGATTCCATGTGATTAACTGGTACACGATCACAAAAATCTCTTCCCTGCACGATTAGGCTTGGTTTTTGTAAGAAGTCTATTTTTGGAAAATTTTCCTAGGATTACTTTCATATACCGACTGGGCATATGTCTTCTTGATGACGTTTACTGGCTTCCTCGGACTTCGCTTTTTTAAATTGACTCCTAACTGCCTTCTTCAATCGTCGGACATTGTAGAGTCGAGAGTGAAAGACTTTTTCAGTTTCTTGCTATTTAGACATTATAGAATAAGTAGTATTGAAATTTCGTTAAGATTGTGTTTCTTGTATACCTCCTTCACAAGTTTCTTTACTTCTCATTTGCCCAGATTTTGACGTTACCATACACTGTCTTGGCATATGATAAAGTTTCTAAAAACCAATTATCATCTCTTAACAGCATACCAAATGCAAATAATAAATCCACTTGGTTAAATGCTGCAAAATCCTTCGTTGATTGGAACCATGTTCAGGGTCTTGAAATGATGCATTGAAGAACGAGGCATTTGGAATCAATAACTCTTGAGTTTTTTGCTGCAGATTAGTAAAGATTTTCTGTCTCTCTTCTTGTTTGGGTCTCGTTACAGCATTTATTTCGATGTGGTCGACAATAAAAAAAACCTTTAATTCCATCACAAACATTAATTACAATTTGAAAAAGTATGTTGTTCAGAAAATTTAAGCAAATTGAATTTCCAATATTATCCTACTGGACTTAATTGCAATCCATTCTATTAATATTTTTACCATTTAATTCATCTCTAAATTTTCCAGTTACTTTTTAATTTATTGTCTTATATAATGGATGATCTTTATTATAATCTGAGAAATCAAATTCATTCTTTAATTCTTCATCATTAGTTAAATCTTCTCAAATATCCTCTGTTTTGATATTTAATTTGTATGAATCGATGCCTATATATAATATTTCAATATTTTCTTTATACATTAGTTTTAAAATATTATAAAATTCATACATTAATAATTTGTTTAACTCTAAAATGCAAAATCCTAAATAAATTGATTTATTTAATTTCACTTGTTCCTTATGATAATGAATTGCAAATATTCCCTCATTAAATTTTGTAAATATTTTAACAGTTGGTTTGGTATATTGTTTTTTAGATTTAATAGGATCAGTAAATAATCTTATGTTTACTGGGAGTTTTCTAATATTTTCTATTGTTTTCCAAAAAATAAAAAAATTCATTAATTTCCATATATCTATTGCAAAATTACCTGTTCCTTTATTTCTTAGATCTGTATTTGATTAAATATATTCTTTCAACCATGATTTCTAATCAAACATTAATATTCGGTTTATTTCTTTTTTTCATGTCCATCTTTAAATAAAACTGAAGATTCCTATAATGAACAGCGCAATTAGTTTTATCTGTTTGATAACAAATTAATAATTTAGATACAGGTTTTTTTCTTTTTAAATTGTTCTTTTGTCTTTCATTTAACATTTCAAAATTTACTTTTTTCTGGATCTAATTGAAAATCTTTTGTTTTTTCTTTACATTTGTTTGTAAATTCTTAATCAACTTCTAAAATTGATTCTTGTTCTGAATCAGGTGGTAATTGTTTTAATATTGAAGTAAATTCTTTAAAGTTTATTTTATGTTTATCTTCTTGTTCTATTCAATAAAAATTTTAATAAGGTAATGCTTTACTCATTGCACATTCATACAAATTGTTTGCACTAATATATAATAAACAATTATTACCAAATGTTTTGAGTCGTTTGCTTTGTTATTCATAATTTCTAATAATTTTTCAGCTACATATTTATTAATTATTTTTATAGTTTTCACATCCAGGATTTGCAAATTTATTATTTACTTTGACATATTTTTTTCCCATTTCTAATGATATTCCATCTCTAATTCTTTGTTTCATCATTTCATACATGGTTTTATCTGTAAATAATTCTAATTTAATGTTAGTTTCTATTAATCCAGATTCTCATATAAAATATAATGGGAAATCTTTTGGTTTCCTTGCTAATAAATTACAATCATCATTTGCAGCTCCTCTGTGATTGTTTTCTTTGAGATAATGATCATGATATCTAACTTTAATAATTAGTTTTATTGTTAGAATTGGATCCTTAATTGTCTCAGACCAGCTTAAATTACTAATATATGTTTGTTCGATGAATTCATTTTAACAATAATTACAGTTCTTTTAATTATTAAAGTTTATTTTGTCTTCCTCCACCACATTAATTTCAAATTTTGATTTTTGTTTTAATTGGAATCTATTTTCATTGTCCATTGGACAAATTTTTTCATACAACTTAATAATTTACTTTCACTTTCAATAAGATCTGGAATTATTTTTAAATAAAAACAAGAAGGTATTTGGTTGCATTTAAACTTAATTACTTTATCCTTAGATTTATTGACTTCTATATGAACACATTATGTATCAGCTACCGTTGTAAATGGAATTGGTATTTGATAGTTTTTATAGTTTTTAAATTTTAAACTACTCTTGTTATATCCTTAGCATACTTACCGCACTCTGATGATTAATAAAACTACTTTCTCTTACAAAGTATGAACAAAATTTATCACAAATATTCAATTTTTGATTTGGTCTTAATTCATAACTTAGCTCCCCACTCATTAATCGATTGAAATTTTTAATGAGTGCATAATGAAGTACT
>JBBMOY011115885.1:0-17151 GCA_037951405.1 Platydemus manokwari
ATGTTTTTTACTTTTCCATTCAAAATTAGTGTTTCATTTTAACAAAAAACGCTCATTTCATACCGGTACACCTGGTACAATTATATTTTTTGTTGGTTGGAAAGAATGACTATTTAGGATGTATTCCACTGCATTATTACTTCGCTTAAAGGAAACTGATGAAAGCAAATTTGTTCTCAAAAAAATCAAGACTTATTAAAATTTATTTTTTAACAAACGATCACTAAAATAACAATTAATATATTTACAATACAAATTTCCATAGTTAACATTACTATTAACTATGTGAATAGTGGTTTTATCAGTCAGAAACGCAGTATTTTAAGTTATATAATGAAGTTTCTATATAAAAATTTAAATCATATTATTAATTTACATGCCCTTGTAGTGACTGCTTAAATGTTTTATTACTTGCTTAACCTTAATTTATAATTATTCGCTTTTGCTATACTGAACTGGTTTTAACAACTCATATCAAATTTTAGATAATTGGATGGCGAATTTCAAACATAATTATTTATATTAAAATATTGTCAGTTGGAAAATAATTTCCACTGATCGTTTGATAGTCTTCAAAACCAAAATTCCCTTATCGATATTTTCTAAGAGAAATTTCAGTCTGGAAATTTTTTGTGGAAGTAATTCCTATTGCTATTAGGTATAATCACCAAGTTTTCAATTTAAATGATTTCTCATAGGTTGACTATTATAGTCAGGCAACTCTGTAAATTCCTATGATATACAATGGAATTACTATGACAACGTGTACCTATCGCATGGATCAAATGAATTTTCCTACTAAAAAAATACAAATATCTATTTAAGACCATGATTAATTGGTTAGCCGTGATAAATCACGACTTATAACATAGATTCTCTTTTACAATTGAATCTATTACCACATTTCTCTTGGCTGCATCCAGTAATTAATTGATTGATTGGCTCAGCTCTAATCCTCAGAGTCAAGGTGAATATTCTTTATCCCTTGTTTTCCTTGATTTGGGGCAATATGCCTTTATTTTGCCAGTGTGGAACTGCTATTGGAGATACGACGCATTGATATTTGACTTCATGTGAATGATGTGCTGGATAAGTCCCAATTTTCGTAGAATTGCTCCATTTGACTTCACCCATGTTCCGAGCACACCGACGATTAAAGTGTGAAGTTTAACCGTGAATTTTGGATTGTTCTTTTTGACCTTTTTTTTGAGACTGTCGTACTTGGTGAGGTTTTCTGATTTGTCTCATCAATTAGCTTTGCTCGACTGTGGGGAATTTGATGTCAACTAACATGATGGTAGATTTTCTGTCATTCACCATTTGTAAGTCGACTCGCAGGTTGGAGTTGGCAAATTGACATTTATTATCTATAAAGATTCTATAATCGGTATGATATTCCACACACTTTGCTAAAGTCTCCATAACTTCATTTTGCCTTAAAGTTACAAACGAGTGAGATGGTTTACACACTGTGAAAATGTGTGTATGTGATTCCTTTCGGTACAGACATTGACCGCACGCCATCCCGTCTATGTATTTTTTACTCAAATTCGGTAAGGTATTGGCTTTGTTGATTAATCCGAACTCTGCAAATTTTAAAATTATGCCGTTGATTTTAAATATTCTGTATTTTTACTCTACATTTATTTAAATGCAAGATTGATTCCAAACTAATGACCTCTTAAATTTTTAAATTTTTTTAAAATTTATTCGACAATGCAATACCAAAGTCAATAAAAGCTTTGAAGCATAATTTCATTCAAATACGATAAATGATTTTCATATATATATATTGGTTGATGATCAACTCTAAGTGCTATATATGACGATCCTTCTTTGTAATTAGGCTTTGCTATCAAAGATCCGGTACTAGTGCTATCGAGGAATTCATTTACCTGATGATTATTTACCGAAAGATTCTTGCAATTAGTTCATGTGATGTAAGAATATTCTGCTTTTTCGGTGAGTTTCAGTTTCTATGTTGGGCTATCAATCAACAATTTAGATCTGAAAATTGTATTAACTAAAATATTACACACAGAGTCTCAAAAAAAACACAAATCTCTCCACAATACACAAAGTAAATTACTTAAGACAGGATCAGACTGATTGCAAAAATCACACAAAGATAAGCTAAGCGCTCAAGTTAAGGACCAAAAAGACTGGCATACATCCACGGAACGCAACCCCCTCGCAGACCCACCGGGCGCGCCTGCCCGACGTCGAGAACTTTGCTAGTGATCCGATCCACCTGGGACTCTCCTCACATCTCTCGCACTATCGACGGCACCTGAGCTAGTTTGCAGTCACTTGCTGGTCGACTCCTAGTCTCCAAACATGGACCAACACTATAACGAATTTAATTGGTCAACGATACGTGCGCCCATCGGGTTCGTGTGCGCTGACTCCTCATAGTGTTCTTTCTTTGGTTCTTGTGACTCTTTTGATTTTTTTTTGTGATATACCCAAAACTTAGTTGAGTAACTGCTGATTTTGTGTTAATCTGGTGAGCCCTAATTCGAAGATATTTAAATTTTATTCCGTCTTACAAGTTGTTTATTCGATCAACTTATACCTTTATGCTTATTATTGTTACCAACTTACGAATAACTAAAGTTCTGCTGATTAATTCGTATTCTGATTACAGAACAATTTTAGATATTTTAGTTGTTAAGCAGAATCAGAGGAATAAACCTTTTTGTATAGCTTTGTGATGACTGGCTGTGAAAATCGATTCACTTCATTTGTCATAAAAGCTTGATTTAAAATTTGACTTTGCTACGCAACCCTGTTTTGGACACATGCGGATAATTATCTTATCTTATCAAGCTTTTATAGATTAATTTTCGAGCCAGAATCCATATTATAAAACTCTTCTTTTTTAAACTTATTTTTCAAAAGAACTATCAAATCAAACACACAATCGTTTTGTCTTGGATGTCTGGTTAAATTCTAACATCATTTCTAAAGCGACCAATGAGAATCAAGAAGCTCATAAAGAGTCCAAGTCATACTTAGATAGATTTATGCTCCTTTGAATATTCAAGATATTTAAGAATAATCTGGATAATCGAATTCACCAACTTCTGTGATATGTCTCTTAATGAATTCCAGATTCTTCTCATCACATCCGATCTAATATTCAAAAATCCGATTTTATGAATAATAAAATTCTATAAAATTAGTGGATCATCTTCAGGAAAATTATTTTTATTTCAAAATAATATTGGAAAATATCAAAATCATTTTCCCCGTTGTAAGATATGATTTCATGTGAAAATCGAACCTGCGCATAAACTACTATCAATTAGAAATTAGCTGTGTCTATTTTACATTTTTACTTCGATGTTTACGTGACATGTACATCATCACTCTTCATCATTGATTGATATCCTAACAAATCGGCAGTCAAAGACATTGTTGTAAAGTAAAATAGACGTCTTCTGAAAATTCTAATAATTCCCCATTTGAAGTTGATAAAAATGAAAGTAAAAATAATAACTTGATTAAATTAGAGGAGCGGTTACATTTTCCTTATCTATCACGATCTGACAGATAGCGCTTTTGGTAATAGATATAATTAAATTGCATGTGCGATTTTTTTTTACTGTGTGAAACATCATATCGGTATTAAATTGACAAGGCAGTGTGAAAAAATTGTGAAAACTTTCAAATCAGATAAACGGAAAATCTTGATTTATTTACACAATCGTTTGTTATGCAGTGAAAGTGACGATGAGTTTTGTTTTCTTTCAGTGTTCTCGGGATAGTTAGTGTCGAAATGGAAATGTAGAAATTAAAATTAACAACTACTGGAATAATTTGCGGGAAAATACTTTTAAATATTTACACTGCAAAGCATTAATCATTTAGGATAATTATCGAGATTCCAGATATATCATTTACAACTAACGAATTGAGAGCTTGATTGTAAAGTTTATTTAAATATCATGCTTTTCAGATTATTATATCTTGGGACAATGAAATGATTTCATTTCTTTGGTGGACAAACAAAGTTAAGGAGACAACACCATGCTCCAAATCATTTTTAGTTTTCATTATGATTATCCCATTAAACTCTTCAAGAAATCAGTTGTTCTGATCACAATACAACACAAAATAATTTATGTTGCTCTTCATTTTGCACTTTCATTTTAAGAACCTCTATTTTACCAAGCGAAGTGGTTTATTCGAGATCAAACGAAAGCTAAACAATTTATATTGATGATTGGCAATTATAAAATAAATAACGATAAAAATATACGAAACAAAACTTTGTAATTTCACTTACTAGTTTTTAAATCATTATAAGCATATGGTTCAGGTTGTTTTTATTTTAATTTAATTTTTCATGTTCAAAAATAGTTCACCCATAAAAAATTTGAGTAACTAATTTATCGCAATACTTAGAGATTTAAAATGTTATTGTTTTCATAAACTGGTCTAACGAAAATACATAACAAATAAACATCAAGATAGAAATCAGTTATTTTACAATTTAATCGAAACTTGTTCTAATAGAATTTTAAAATTTATGAAATGCAAAAATGACTAGCAATAAAAATTAAAATTTATTCACAAAACGAAGAGAAAATAAAGTTATTTTAAAAATCAAAATTGCAATCTCATAAGTCGGGACCCCGATGCTTATTAAAACGCGTCTCGAACTGATGTTCTCACTATTATCATTGCTCTATTCAATTACCAGATGTAGCCATTTTAATGATTTATAATTCAAACTATAAATTGTCAATTTCGGCTGTTATTCCAACACAATCTGCATCGCTTTAGTGTCTTGTTAACCCGGTTGTTTGATTGATCATGACATCTCGAACGATACATAACAGATGTTATTATTATTAAATAATCGTAAATCGCCATTTTATAATCATCATTTTTGGTTTTACGATTTTCTATTGGCTAAAAATGTTTTAAAATGTGGTTTGTAAGACAACAGAAGTGCTCAATGGATGTCACAGGAATACCGGTCAAGGTGACCAAGGAAATTCATAGTTATATTGTCACTTCTAAATGAGTATCAAATATAACTATCATAATTAAGAATCCAAATTGTTATTATAATGAATTAACAGGTCAAAAGCTTATATCAGAAAATGAAAGTTTTAAGATTTTAAATACAGTGCGCTTTATTCATTTAAAACAACTAATCTAAGTTAAATATTTAAAATAATAATAATTTTAATAATAATAATGCACATGTGTTTTTTGTATTCTTAAAACCTAGCATAATAAAAGTTTGTTAAATAAACCATAATGTTGTTTCTCTTATAAAACTAATGATGATTTTTTTTTAATTTAAAGTGATTAAACATCAAATAAACTATATCTAAAAAACATGTAATGAAAAGCTTATAACATCATATTTAATGACTATGAGACTTCCACATTCCATTCATTGTTCATCAAAAGTGTCTAATAAAATATTTGTCAGTTGGTATTGAGTTTAAAATTATCCATATAATATCTTCTTGGCATATTTAGTGAAAAACCCATCATCAAAGATATAACTGCAAAGCTTGTTTTCGTATAAATGAATTTTATCATTATATCCAGGCTGTTTATTTCTAATAAATAGGATTTTATAATCCATCCCCTAATCCATTATTGCAAAATGAGATGATCACACAATCTATCATTGTTTTGAAAATACTTGAAGCTTTTCAGAAGTGAATATAGAGCTATTACTGAAGATCTTTTTCTAAAATAGCTCATTCTTCCTATTTGAACACTTAGTTTCGATAAATAACAATGATTTTTCGGTTAAATTTTTGAGAGCATTGTAACTGAACATTTAATATTAAAAAAACTATTTAATTCTTGATATGACAACGAAAAAATCTTGAACAATTTGCATAATTCTGTACTTCAATATACGTCATTTCTATCAATTTATCACCACACGTTATTGGTTCTAAATTGACACGATGAAGTTTCTCTTGAATATTTTATCCACTATTTTTAACAATGCCAAGAAAATAATCTGTTAAATTTATTTTAAGAACAGGCATTCAAGAAAACAATTTTGTGCATATTTGTCGATAATATTTGGCAATAAATAATTATAAAATTCATGAATAGATTAATTTATAAATTCGTAAATGCAAAGCAATCAATAAGACTCCGAACAAAAAAATCAATTATATATCCTTAGTCCAAATAGTACTATTATTCTAATAAATGTTTATGTTTCATCGGCATAAATAGCGATGTAAAATGTAACGATTAACCGTTAATGACACTGGGAGTTTTATTAAATGATTTTCTCGTAAATCTGAAGAGAAATAAACAAATCCATTGTTAATATATAGTTTTATGATCAAGAACTGATAATGATAACTATATCGACGATCAAAACAACACATCCAATGATAAATATAATTTTGTTGATTGGCCAATTTCAATGGATTACTTCTGTGCTTAATTTGTTCTTCGTTTTTCTTATACTCTTGATTAGAATATTTAAATTTTATTCCTGAAATTATTATTTATAAACATTGAATAGAAATGAAAGGAAACCAATTATTACCATAACCGACACATTGGTTCACTGTCAATATCAACAGTCGGATTGTTTATTCTCGAGTTTAATTTTTAAAATTTCTATTAGTTTCTCTCTCTATAATTGATATGATCAAAATTACAAATCATGTTTTGAGAAGAAATTTAAAATTTTAAATAAATCATTTGTTAAGAAATTTTAAATTTTTTTAATTTTTTAAAACCACAGAAAGTATTTCTGGATTTTGAGATAACTTTATATTTTTGTATTGGAGCTGGTACAGATAATGAATTATCTTTGAATCGCAAAACTACAGAACTGCAGGTTTCGAGAAAAATTAGTAGAGAAAATAGGATTTTATACATTATAATATGAGCCCTGAAAATATTGATCTTATGCCAATTTCATGTTTCATATGTGTTTAGATCTTATACATGTCCTACTGCAAATTTGACAAGGCATTTGATGCTTAGTTTCTACATCTGATTTGGTATGTATAGCTGACAGGCAATACACATTTTTAACATAAAATCACTCAAGAAACATGCTATTTGTAATCCATCAGCTACTCAAGGATTTCATTCATGTAAATCAATTCACTTTTTGATGATTTTCTTATGAGTTGGAAAGAAAGAATCAATAAATTTTCTGACACCAGAAGTCTTTTTATTAAAATATCTAATGATTAATTCAATTCATAAATAAATAATTTAATTATCCAATCAGTCATTGAAACATCTATGCATTTTAAATCTTATAGTTATTGTTTCGAATGAGTACATAAATTCTTGTAAATAAACGTAACAAAACAGCTTTTAGAAATTATAATTAATTTTCTAATATTTCTATACTGATAACAAGTATAAGTAGTACGACTTACTGATAATTTAAATTATAATCAATTTTGATCCGATAATTGATAGTCTTATAATTTTCTGATAACATGGCATATCTATAGTTTATTTATTACGTAATAAGATTATCAATAATTGTATTATATAGCAACAGTGTATCTAACATTAATTCTAGGTTTATAAGGTTCGTGACCGATAACTAGTGATTTCAAACTGATAATTAATTATCCTCAGAATCAAAGAATATTCTAAAGCATCTTTAATTTTATATTCGAGGACTTCGTAAATCATTGAAGAATATTTTTTCTAAATCGATCAATCCCCTTTTGCTTAAATGAAAATCATTGGTTGATTTATCTCATGCTATAAGGCGAACAATACGCGAGATGTGCACTCAATAATTTAAAAGTGGAGTTTAAAATTCGTCGATTACGCAACATGTTCGATGACCAATAAAATCGAAGCAAGCTCGAATCAAAAACGATTGGCGAACGGAAATCGAATATCGAGTACAAATAGACAGTTCTTCAAGAAAAAAAATGATTTCAAACAACTGTTGCGAGTGAAATATAATTCGAGTCAGATCCATCAGATGAAACACATAACCGATATCGATGCACAACCAGTGATGAAGACCGACAAACCAAACATGAGTTTCGTGGCCATGATCACAATGGCAATCAATTCTTCACCTGGTCGAATGTGTCAATTGTCAGAGATTTATAGATTTATCAATGCTCGCTTTCCCCATTATCAACTCCATGATAAAAAATGGCAAAATTCCATTCGCCATTCACTCTCATTCAATGATTGTTTCGTTAGGATTCGTTATAAAGATTTGATAAATAAATTTCCAAAAACCGGAAGTCGCGGCGATTATTGGACGATTCACGAAGAGGCCAAATCAATGTTTCAAAACGGAGGACTGTTAAGGAGGCATAAAAAATTTGTCGATTATAATAAGCGCCGATTATCATCAGTGTCAGACAAGTCACTACCGGAATTATTGGACACAAATTCACTTGCATCATCCATCGAAACACGAGACAGCATATCAACATCCATCGATATCAACGACCAGCAAGATTTTAACTTTGAATTCAGTCCTCCAAATGAACTGGTCAATGGACTTGAATACTATCCACATTCTTATCCTTATCAGAATTTCGTTATGAACTATTCCACTCCGTACTGGGAGAATATTCCCGGTTTATATCCAAACACTACATATCTCAATTATCAATACCAAGATTCTTATGGCAGTTTAAACACACCAGGTCTCACCTATATTGATCTTTAAAGAAAATTCCGCTATCTCTATAACGGAAGAATCCAAAAGTCCAAAAAAACCAAAAATTGTGATTGATAAATAAAAATGTTTTGATTTTTTTTCATAAATATCAGTTTTTGTATATTGTTTTCCAATCGAATGGTTTTTCCCGTCGATCATTAAGTGATAACGTTGGTGTGAGAGTCAAATTTTGACGTTGAAAGTAATATATGTAAGTAAAATTGTCATTTTTTACATTCATTTTTTTGATTGGTAGTTTTCGATTTTTTGTTCGGAGTTTGATTAAAAAAAATAAAACGTAGCGATAGTTGATGAAAAATTATGAAACTAGTAAAATTTGTTTCCCGTTGATTTTATGGCTATTCATCTATTGCTTCTGTATGTGAGCAGCTGAGCAACAGTATCAAAAATTTATGGCCAACTTTATGGGTATAGATGGCTCTTAGTCGTTTTTATTGCATGAGGGGATAATTAATTCCACCCTCAGTGATGCTGTTCACAACAAATAGCTGGACCTATTAAACCAGTAACTTTGCGAACACATGACTTATTTTTTCATCATTCTTTTTTTTGCTAGTAGCCTTTCTATTGATACATCTTCTTCTGGTGGGAAAAATTGCCTTGATGTGAATTTGAGAATGAAATCAGCCAATATCAGGTTTTAAATCTTATTAAGGAAAAGAAATTGTTTTTTGTGATTCCCATTTTGATAATGATAATACGAAATCTTATTTCAATCCAATCGATCTATGGAGATGTCAATTGGTAGGATAGAATATATTTTTTTCAAAATGATATATTCAAACTATCGGGTAATTCAACACCGAAAATACTGTTAAATAAAATATCGTTGATAATTTAATTTCATAATTCCAGTCTACTATAAGACTATCAAGGGAAACTCAATCTAAAGAAAGGGGTTCAATGTTCCCCCTTTCAATCATAAAATGTATTTTTATCTTAAAAATTATCAATGCCAAATGTAATTCAAATTATTTGATGTACAAAAAACATCTCAAACATATTAATTTAATTGAGAATCTTGATTTTAAAAACGATTAAAATTAATTTCATTCTCATAATCACAGAGTGAAGTCCTGTTATTTTGTTGTGGAAAATAAGTTATCACTTACTCAACTCGAATAATTTTAATGTTTAATCAAAGTCATGAATATGCTAGTTTGATTGGTTAAAAAGGGTTCACCCCCCCCCTCCCCTCATATTCAAAACTTTGAAATCACCAACACATCTAGGCAGCTATTGAAGGATTTATCTCTTTAATGCACCCAATTTATTAGGTTTTCCTTCAAATAATGATAATAATTCAGCATAATCTAATTCAAAAAATTGAAAAACTGAAAAGGTGCTGACCAAAACAAATTATTAACAGCTGAAAAAAATAGACAATTGAATAAAAGGATGAAAGCAATTTCATTGAAAAACATTTATTATATTTGAAATATTTTCTCCATATATTCCAGTGTCACCAATCAAGATAAAGGGGATCATATCTTTGTATCGATATGAACATTAACGATAGAGTATATCTATGCGGATTTGTTTGGATCGATTTGATGATTGAATCCAGCCGGATTTCTGCAATTGGCTTCAAAGTTGACTTGGTGTAAAAGACCCATATTGGAGAATGCGCCTGGAATCATGTTCAATGAATTCATGAAGCTCGGTATCATATTAGGCTGTCCATTGTTGCCAATAATAGCGTTGGTGGAGAATATTGTATTGTGTTCGCTATTCATCCAATTTCGAAGCCCAATCGGTGGGAAAACCCTACCATCTCTCGAGAGATCCATATGGTTGTGGCACATATCGAATGGAGCTTGAGGTATTGGAGTGTTCATTGATACTGGGGTCATTTCGGGTTCTGCAGAATTAGGTGACAATGCTGTAGAACTTTTATCGTTTCCAGAATCTTCTTTCGTGCTAGAAGCAGAAACGTTATTATTGTTATTGTTGTTACTGCTTCCATAGCAGCTGAAAATTTCGGAATCACTTTCAACATCACCTAAATTAAATAATATATTAATAAAAACAATGTCCTAAATTCAGTATAAATCTAATATTTATTTATACTTTTCAATTAACGATAAAAACTCGAGAAAACAATGAAAAATAATAACCAGACTGATTTCTTAAGTTGATTATTATCAGAAAATATGCACAAGTTAATATTTGATTTGAAAATTCATTAGATAGTGATTATTTAACGGCAAAAATCACATTTTCCATAACGAGAAGCCTCATCACCAGCATGAACCATCTCAATTTATTACATGATAGTCATAGTGATAATGTAATTCACATGATATTCCAACCAATGTTGACAATAGTGAAAAGATCTCGTTAACGATTAAAGCTAACGAATTATCGATCTTACACATCAACAATCTACCATCAATGTATTGAATGAAAATTTTAAACTTTTAATATTATTTTTCTATTCTTTCATTTATTAGATTGGCTTTAATTTTAGCTATTTGGGTAACATATTAGATTGTGAGAAATATTTAATTATAGATTCAATTATAATGTTAGCTACAATAATTAAAGCGATTATTATAAAATAATTATTTATAATAATAATACATTGTAATATTGTAATAATAATTTTTATATGTTTTCATAATTTCAAAGGCTTTAATAATGAGCATCTATTAATGATCAAATTGTTGAGTGGAATATTTGAGGGTTATTCATAGCAATTCATTGATATTCTGATGTGCAAACTCATTTTATTCATGAATCAATGGATGAATTTCAGATAATTCCATGATATTGTTCGCATTGTTACAATCAGATAATTAAACATTTTATTAAATATTTTCAACGATTCGATTTCAATAAAAAAGAAAATAGCAAAATCGTCGTGATTGCCGGTCAATTATTGACTGAAATAGAAAGTCGGTCCATGAAGGAACAATACGAAATACCATTCCATTAAATCAGGTGCTATCAAAGGGATTGTGCTATGTCATCATTCATATTGAATTATTGACCATATGTTGTACTTTAATTCCCATTTCATACGTTCCTCTTACGTAATGGGCAGATAATTCAGTGAAGATTGTTTTGATAAGTACGAAAAGCTTTAATCTTCCAGGTCGTGCCACATGGCATAATTGAATATCATTTTAATCACAATAATTAATAATAATTATTATTATGATTATTATTGTTATTATTAAAATAGTTTTTGTAATTACACTTGTAATAATAATTATTATTATATTAATGATAATAATATAAATTATTATTTTATTTATGATAATAATAGTAATTATTATTATGATAATTATAATAAAATATTAAAATTATAAATAATTATCATTAATATTAATATCGATGATATAAAATCAAAGGTGATAAAAACCGATGACGTAATCGATTATTTAAAATCGTTGCCCAACTAGAACAATAATGATTTCTTAACTTGATGCATTTGATGAAAGATTTATTTTTCTTTAGGAATTTTAGTTAGATATATCAACTGAAAAGATTACTCTGGAGATCTGACGGAAAGCAGTAGATTCATCTTTCGATTAATTATTAATTTGTAAGATAATTAACGATGCCTATTTATTGGTGTGCTACATCTCATTGTGTTTTTTTTGATAATTTTGCATTTTCTTCTACATCAATCCACCTTTCATTCAAATTTCATTTTGCCTTATGTCAGTCCAATCCTAATGTCAACTGTTGGGGATTTACGCAGCTTATTTCGTTTTTTTTTACAAAATTCCAACCCGACCTTACTCGATCGAAATTGGATTGGTTCAATTGTGAGATCAAATCATGAATAACAAAAAACGCTCTAACACAACTCTTAAAATATCGATTCGTTTTAAACGTCATTATAAAAAAAAACAACATTTGAAATCCATAAATTAAAAACCCAAACAAAAAAATCTTTAATCTCATGGCAATAGATTGGACGAGGAGAATTCAATGACCGTGCCAATTTCTCGGATCAGTGACTATTTATCGGTTGTATTTGACGGGCTTCGAAATTGAGGTTAAATATTTAAAACGATTAGAAAAATGCCAAAAAAAATATCATTGTCCATGAAAACACTTAATTATCATATTTTTATTTACAGAATTTATTTTCTCCTGGAAGCCATATGAGTTTTACATAAGCTTCTTATTTCCAATGAAACATTAATGGGACTTCTTCAATCACTCGCTGCAATTCTTTTAGCTCTCGGTAGATTGATCGGAAAACACAGATAAAATCAAAATACTGAAATGAATAATTCTTCCGTTTCATTAAAAATGTGAATCGATTTGATGAGGATCGAAGGTATTATGAATCTATTTATCTTTATAATTGTTCATCTATTATCTCTGTCTTAAGAAAATATTCTAAAAATTCGTTATTTTACTTTTGAAATTAAGTGAAACAAT
Organism: Platydemus manokwari; assembly: GCA_037951405.1. Classification (NCBI taxonomy): domain Eukaryota; kingdom Metazoa; phylum Platyhelminthes; order Tricladida; family Geoplanidae; genus Platydemus; species Platydemus manokwari. Next base: position 13,088 of record JBBMOY011115885.1, read on the forward strand.
CGAATTGTATGAAATGTTGTTATTCGTGAAAATAGCTCAAACATCTGCAATTACCAGATGACGTCACTTCGGTGCAATTCATATCATAATAGACCACTTTGATCGATGTATTTGTATTTAGAGAACATTATCGGTAACTAATCGATGAACTAATTACCATATTTTCCGGACTATAAGACGCACTTTAAAACAGATTTTTAGGATTTATTAAGGCTGGAATATTAAAAAAGATGATGATGATGTTAATATAAGCAAACGTGATATTTGAGATGATGAAGAGCATTAAATCTTGCTATAGATTTTTAATTAAATTTAATTTAACATGTTAATCAGTCAACTCATAATTAGTGTGCACCTTATAGTTCGGAAAAGCGTTATTCTATCGAATAAAACAGTTTTGATTTAAAGCTTTTTAAATTTTACTGAAAAACATACTAGTTGAAGAAGTGCTATGAGATGATACAATAATTAATCACAAACGATTCAGTTGACTAAAGGGATTTGTCGTCTCAAAGTTTTTCCCGGAGTGAATATAATATTCAAGAAATTTTCTATAAGAATCCCAGCTAACGGTTATTCCGTTATAAATATAATTTAATATAATATTTTCAAATATGACGATCAAACAACTATTTCCCCAAACACAGATTCCTGATATTCATCACAATTCTTCAAATCGAAACCAAACTTCACGATGAGATTTGTAAAATCATAAAAAAAACAATTAAAAATCATCGCATACTTTGATAGGATATATCACACGGTTCATTGGTTTGGTCATCCGATAATTCATCACTATCGCCTTTATTCGATGTTACTTTGCTGCCACCATTTTCGCCTTGGAAATACGGCGACGACCAACAACCTCTACCGGCATCTTTTTTCATTCGTTTTTCTTTGGCTCTAAAAATCAAAAACAACAATCATGCATGAGCATCGATGAAATTCCAAATCGACCAATGATAAAAGAGCAACAGTGTACGATTTATAAAATTAGAAAATGGACCCAATTTGAAAAAAATAAACCTAAATTTTTCATTGTAAGAATAATATTGGAGAATAAATGGAAAAATTCGGTATTCTAACAATCGAAAATTATCTCAACACTAAGTAGGCAAACTGACGGATATGGCAGACTGGTTGCAATTGTAGAGATACCATCAATGATTCAGTAGTTCTCGGACGTCTCCAGTCGCAACACGTCCCCATGAGATTTGGTTATTGTACAGGTCATCCTGGTAAGAGTTCAATGTTGGTAATCGTAAAACAAAAGAGTGAAAACAACTCTAAGAGCTGATGGTGATGAGGGAATAGAAATTGATAGTAAATAAAGAACTGAATGACATACGCGCAGATGATTGCATGCTGACCATATGCTGCAACTGATGAATTGGTGATTTTCTTATTCACATCAATTTTCTATTAAATAAAATCGTCAATTTATTACCTGCGATTTTGAAACCACACTTGAACCACTCTCATATCGAGTCCGGTTTTAGCGCTGAGTTGTTCGCGCACATGTCGCGCAGGCTTTGAACTTTCACTGTACGTTTTCTTCAACGCTTCCAATTGTTTGGCCGTTATCGTTGTTCTCGGTCGTTTGTTTCCCTGGTCGAGTTCTTGTTCTATAATTTCATAAAAACCATCCATCAATCAATTACGAAAACATTGTTTTTTTTCAAAGATTTTTTCCCCCCATTTCCAATCGTCTTACCTTTGGTTTTGGCTATTTCGAAATCCGGTCTGCACATCAGTTTTCTCGACGACAGAAGAAAGAACTCTTCTCCCGTATTCAACTGTCGATGACAACTGATACAAGCAAAACATTCTAAATGATAAATGTTGTTCTGAGCTTTTCGAATGACTTCTGAAGCTGGAATCATTTCATCGCAAGCTGCACACCGCGTTCCATAGCGTCTAAATGGAACCAAATTTAAAATCATAAAGAAATCTTTCGAATTTTTCACCGGAAAAAATCTTCTTTGCAGAATATTTCATCGTTTTTCGAATAACATTTATCGATCAAAGGTATTCCGCAATCTGTGCAGTGAAGACATCTCACATGCCAAGTACTCAATCCGACTTTCAAAACGACTCGATCCAGAATTGGACCTTTGCAGGCTATGCAGTAGGAAACTAGAGATATTAAAAGAGAAATATATTATATATTTCTTTAAATTTGGCTAATGTGTCATTTAAATTTTTTTCCCTGAACAATTTCACATTTTTGAGGCGCTCTAATTGTTTTATTTAGGCATAATGGGGAAGAGAAGTCGTTGCCCGAGTCAATTCTGCGAGATAATTTAATTAGTTAATGCCACTTGTGGGGACACATGGAGAGTCATAATTAGATTTTGCAACTCTGTTTATAGTTAATCTTAGTGATAGATACCAGCACGATTATTCTCTTCATTTTCCAACCTTGGAATGCATAATACATCCATCCTACAAGGTGTATCTCAGTTTTATTTAATATTGGTTTCGTTCTTCAAGACTGTTTTTTGGTTTTTTCTTCTCCAAAAATTAATGGAGAATCATTAATTATCTATTGTTTCATTTATCTTCTTTTTTTTTCATTTTCCCCCTTATTGTTCAGTTGAGTGGGAATTATTCTATCAAAAAAAAAATCTTACTGCCAAATTCCACATCACCAGTCGACAGCATCAGTTTTCCAAAACTCAATCAACCAAATCGAACCGCTTGTGCGATACGATGCGATCGGTGATCAATCATCCCACCAACCATTACTATTCAACCCATCATTCTTACTTACTCCGATTTGGTCAATGTTTGGGAAAATGCTAATTACGTCCCAACCAATTGATTGAAATTCTCAATATTCTATTCGCACCGTTTATCACTGATTTTGTAATATGTAGATTTATTTTTGGTGTTTGAGTAAATTAATTTATTTCATTTCGTTTGTTTGTTCTCGATTTTCGGATTTAATCCTATATACGGCTAATTCAAGACTGGATGAAAATGTCAATGACGAAAATTTGTGACGTGAGACAGCGATTGTCATTAACGACGGCACGATTGCAATACAATACGCCTGCTATTGGGATCGAATATATATACATATTTATGAATATTTTGCATTTATTATTTTATAGTATTCTGATTAATAAATTCATTAATTGGTTTTCTCTATTCGTCAGTAATTGTTGTTTATTTTACGAATGGAAAATCTTCATCTAATATTAATCTGGCATTTATTTCGGTGGAATAATAGAGATGATCCTTGTGATTTATGGGATAAGGATTTACATACGAATAAATAATATGGAAACAATTGGATATAAATGGATAATTCGAAATAAAAAGAGATTGTCTGTGAATTTAAATATTAATTGGTTAATATAAATATTAAATATAAAAGTTAATTAAAACAAATCTCAAAATATAATTTGTTATTGTGGCTAAGTGGAGTATTCATTTGAATTTTTTGATGATTTGTTTGGGTCGTGGAGAATTCCAATCAATTTGTAAAAACTCCTTTATATATATTTTAAATTATGGTCAAAGAAATTGCTAACAAATCACTGGACGAGTTTAAAGTTGCTTCAGTAAAAAACTATTTTTAGTAATTCCAATAGATGTTTGTACAAATGATAAAATGTATCGTCAGAATATATTTGAAGGGGGGGGTCGGTGGTGCCCACGATAACTGATTTATTTTAATATACAAGTTTCGAAACAATTGTTGAAAGCACGCATTGTTGCTAATGTTGATATTGTATGGTATTTGGGTTGATAAGGAATTAGGATCACTGATCACTATTGTAGCTTGCACTCCTCTGTATGATATTTAGCACTTTTTATTTGTAACTAATATTGTTGAATGAGTAAAATTTGTTAAAATCGATATGAAAATTCGAAACAAATTCTTATTTAGATTTCAAAATTATAATAATAAAATTATTAATAATAATTATTATTATTATAGCAACAATAATAATAGTAATCACAACAATAACAATAATAATAATAATAATAATAATAATGATAACAATAATAATAATAAAAATAATAATAATAATGAAAATAATAATAATAATACT